>JAQJVK010000293.1:0-132530 GCA_035578135.1 Flexamia atlantica | reverse complement strand
TATTAAGGTGGTTCAAAATCTTTTCTTGTGTAAAATTTTGCAAGGAATCCACTGGTTTAATCAGATTTCCAAAATCAGTTCGGGTTTCGGAGATATAATTTTTCACCGATTTCAAAGGGCTCCCATACAAATATGATTAAGGCGAGGTTGCCAGGTAAAGAACTTGACTTAGAGTTTAAAAAAATGAGCCAACCTGCCAAATTTGGTCAATATATCTAAATTAGTCTTCGAGCAATGCAAGTGACAGACATTTTTTCCGAGTGCATTTTTCTTCTCCATAAGGCCTCATTTAGAAAATCTATTTAAATATTTAAAATCAATGTATTTCGATTATATAAATCAAAATTGTCGGTTTTGAACCTAAAATAGCCGATTAGTATTGAAATCTGCATTGTAAAACGTAAAATTTCATTTTGGCCCTTTAAGGGCCAAAATACCAATTTTTTGAAAATTATTTGTGACGTAATAGGAAGTGATATAAAGGTGGATCAAAATCTTGTCTAATGTAAAATTTTGCGAGGAATCCACTGGTTTAATCAGATTTTCAATTTTTACTTCCGGTCTATAAGATAAAATTTTTCACCGATTTAAAAGGGCTCCCATACAAATATGGTTAAGGTGATGATGCCAGCTGACGAACTTGACCTAGATTTTTAAAAAATGAGCTTGCCTGCCAAATTTGGTCAGGATATTTCAAGTCTTTCGCGAGTTATGCGACCAACAAACATTTTTTTCCGAGTGAATTTTTGTCAATCATAAGGACTCACTTCGTTCATCCAATTATATATTTAAAATCAATGTATTTCGGTTGTTTAAGGCAGAGTTGTCGTTTTTTCAGCTAAATCAGCTGATTAGCATTGAAATCCGTATTTTTTTATGAAAAATTTCATTTTGGCCCTTTAAGGGCCAAAATACAAATTTTTTGAAAATTATTTGTGACGTAATAGGAAGTGATATTAAGGTGGTTCAAAATCTTTTCTTGTGTAAAATTTTGCAAGGAATCCACTGGTTTAATCAGATTTCCAAAATCAGTTCGGGTTTCGGAGATATAATTTTTCACCGATTTCAAAGGGCTCCCATACAAATATGATTAAGGCGAGGTTGCCAGGTAAAGAACTTGACTTAGAGTTTAAAAAAATGAGCCAACCTGCCAAATTTGGTCAATATATCTAAATTAGTCTTCGAGCAATGCAAGTGACAGACATTTTTTCCGAGTGCATTTTTCTTCTCCATAAGGCCTCATTTAGAAAATCTATTTAAATATTTAAAATCAATGTATTTCGATTATATAAATCAAAATTGTCGGTTTTGAACCTAAAATAGCCGATTAGTATTGAAATCTGCATTGTAAAACGTAAAATTTCATTTTGGCCCTTTAAGGGCCAAAATACCAATTTTTTGAAAATTATTTGTGACGTAATAGGAAGTGATATAAAGGTGGATCAAAATCTTGTCTAATGTAAAATTTTGCGAGGAATCCACTGGTTTAATCAGATTTTCAATTTTTACTTCCGGTCTATAAGATAAAATTTTTCACCGATTTAAAAGGGCTCCCATACAAATATGGTTAAGGTGATGATGCCAGCTGACGAACTTGACCTAGATTTTTAAAAAATGAGCTTGCCTGCCAAATTTGGTCAGGATATTTCAAGTCTTTCGCGAGTTATGCGACCAACAAACATTTTTTTCCGAGTGAATTTTTGTCAATCATAAGGACTCACTTCGTTCATCCAATTATATATTTAAAATCAATGTATTTCGGTTGTTTAAGGCAGAGTTGTCGTTTTTTCAGCTAAATCAGCTGATTAGCATTGAAATCCGTATTTTTTGAAAATTATTTGTGACGTAATAGGAAGTGATATTAAGGTGGTTCAAAATCTTTTCTTGTGTAAAATTTTGCAAGGAATCCACTGGTTTAATCAGATTTCCAAAATCAGTTCGGGTTTCGGAGATATAATTTTTCACCGATTTCAAAGGGCTCCCATACAAATATGATTAAGGCGAGGTTGCCAGGTAAAGAACTTGACTTAGAGTTTAAAAAAATGAGCCAACCTGCCAAATTTGGTCAATATATCTAAATTAGTCTTCGAGCAATGCAAGTGACAGACATTTTTTCCGAGTGCATTTTTCTTCTCCATAAGGCCTCATTTAGAAAATCTATTTAAATATTTAAAATCAATGTATTTCGATTATATAAATCAAAATTATCGGTTTTGAACCTAAAATAGCCGATTAGTATTGAAATCTGCATTGTAAAACGTAAAATTTCATTTTGGCCCTTTAAGGGCCAAAATACCAATTTTTTGAAAATTATTTGTGACGTAATAGGAAGTGATATAAAGGTGGATCAAAATCTTGTCTAATGTAAAATTTTGCGAGGAATCCACTGGTTTAATCAGATTTTCAATTTTTACTTCCGGTCTATAAGATAAAATTTTTCACCGATTTAAAAGGGCTCCCATACAAATATGGTTAAGGTGATGATGCCAGCTGACGAACTTGACCTAGATTTTTAAAAAATGAGCTTGCCTGCCAAATTTGGTCAGGATATTTCAAGTCTTTCGCGAGTTATGCGACCAACAAACATTTTTTTCCGAGTGAATTTTTGTCAATCATAAGGACTCACTTCGTTCATCCAAATATATATATATATATATATATATATATATATATATATATATAAACATAGCCCACCTGCATAGCTTATTGGTTTTCTACTAGACCAGGCACATTTGTATAAAAGAGCAATACGAAAAGAGTGAAATAAAAGTATGAACATTTTGATTTCTAAAAACACACAAATCTTAACCTTTATTAAAAATCAATAGTTTATAAAGATGTACAATCCCAAGTATTCTGTAATATTAATATTAGAAATTCTATGAGAATTTTTTAAAACTCAATGAAATCCCCAAATGTTAATAATATACTTATGATGTTTTTTGCAAGATCAAAATTTAGAACGAAAATTACAATTTTATTTACTACTTTCAGGGTTTGGAAACATAGATTGATGCCATTTTGTCACTAATACTTAGTAGTTTGGTATAACGATCTTTGACACAAACTTTTTTCCACCCTTTATTATTAACGATTGTTACGCTATACATTCTCTCCCTGCTCACCATACCCACTAATCAGTATCAAGAAATAAAAAAAAACTAAAATTCGTATACTTAGCCTAAAAATAATTACCCCTGTTGCAGCAGACCTGCATAGTCAGAGAATTTCATATGCAAAATAACACATATCAATCCAACGAAACGAAATTATGTTGTGAAAAAAGCAAGATATAGAATTTTACTTGTATCTCATTCGTTCAAATTCCTTTATATATATATATATATATATATACTCGTATAGTACTTATTTCCCATGAGGTTAACATTGGGACAACGTACTGTGTTTACCACTTTTAATACTTCTGTAACCAACGGACAATGGAGAGTAATTACTTCCAAATCAATATGTACAAAAATGATTCAAAATACAAAAATGTTGGGTTTTTCGAGCTAAATTCAATAATGCCAAAATAATAGGAGTTTTCTTATTAAAAAATTTAAAAAACTCGTTTTTGGAGGTATATTAAATGATATATATTTTTCCCCTTCCGGTGGTCCGATCGGGCGGTTTACAAACTCGTTCGATTGATTACCATTTTACATGAATGTACCAAATTTCATTAAGATCGGACCATTACACGTTTTTACTCTATTCTGACACATGGTCAATGGTGACATCTTTAGAGATGAATATGCAAATGAATGAAGAAGTATATGACAACCACAAATAAGTGGCTGTTTCTTCAATATACACCTTTCAAGAGTTGTAAAAATCGAAATCTGTTGAAACTGTTGGTGTAAGATGCCACTTCTAGGTGGTAAGGTCGGAGGTGTGTATCCCAGTGCCCCAGGTGAGATTCCACAATCGACCAATTTCATGCTAGTATCACTTTTGAGTGTTCTCAGTTCGTAATACAACGATCGCTGAAATGTCTTAGGAGGCAATAAACGATATAAAAACATCATTAAAATAGTGACATCATCGTGTGTATGCTGTCACTATTGCTACTGAGGCTACTACCAACCAAATCACACACACACACACACACACACACACACACACACACACACACACACACACACACACACACACACACACACACACACACACACACACACACACACACACACACACAAACACACAAACACACTAACACAAACACAAACAAACAAACATGTATATAGATATAGGGATAGGTATAAATTTGAACGAATGGTTTTTTCTTGTTTCTGGGGCCCCAAAACGAAATGTTATGATGGTCCCAGGCTTGGGTCTTAACATGAGACCTACATTAATAGTTTATTTTCTATAGGGGAGGTTCACTATAAATTGTGTTTTGACGTTTTTGGACCTCAAGATGAAAAATTAAAGGTGTGCCTTTGACGGTATGTAATAGCCATATTGAGCAAATTCCCTCAACACCATAAAATGGTGATAGTACCGTTTATACCTTGGGCACTAAAGGTGAATTAGAATTGGCAAAACATACCTGACAAAAACGCTAAGCATTGTGTGAGAGTCACGGAAGCCCATAATTGAATTGTCAAGGAACATTCGCTTGATGTTGAGTATGTCCGTGTCGGTGGATATCATGAGGAGAGCCTCTGGGTAGTCTCCTTCTCTAAGGGCAAGCCACTGTTCCACGATAAAAAGACTCTCAACGTGCTCTGCTAAATCGTAAACAACGATCTTATCGCAATACCTGTAGCAAAACATAATTGTTGTGATTAAAATGTGTTTAAAAAATGTATAAAAAACTTATTTACGTAAATAAATTACTAACTTCTATTAGTACCGTATAATTTAATAACCTGCACATTGTAATAACAATGTAATAACATTTATTCAAGCCGAACAAATCAGGGTGAATTTTTTCTCGAGACTTTGCATTCAATAAATTTTATGATAAACACCAAACACTTACGATTGGGTGTAAAATACCCCTGTTGCAGAAGTCCTGCATTCTCAGCGAATTTCAAGTGCATAAATAAATAATTTAAATGAAGTCTCGCATCAAGTAAGATCAACATACATTCAAAAGAAAGCGTGCAAAAATACTCTCCTAGTGGCTTTTAGGAGCAAAAGGCTATAAAAAAATAATAGACTATACTTGGCACGAAAATGCAATGTTCAAAACTTCAAAACAGCTGGCTATTTAGTCATATGGGGAAATGACCAGCTGTTTAAGTTTGAGTAAATCTCTATAAGTATAAAAGAGGATGTTGGTATATCTATAAGTATAAAAGAGGATGTTGGTATATATATATATATATATATATATATATATATATATAGCATTGATAAACTCAAACACCGCTGGACCGATGGCCACGAAACTTGGTAGATACATGTAGAATTTCATGGAGTATGTTTATACACCTTCAATTTCATGATAACTTTCAGGGCTTAGCCCTGGGACCGTCTTAAAGGTACCCATGTCAGGGATTTTGAAGGAAGTTGAGTTAGATTTGTTTACTAACAAAACATGTGAAAGTAAAATTTAAAACAGGTGATGTAAATTAATGGTATTTCTTTCTGCTATTTAATTGTATTTGTTTACATGAAGATTTGTAACTTGGTGCCAGATGGTTAATGAATTAAGACTTTTGCATACATTTTAAGTGCAATACACTATATAAAATGCTGGTATGTAGTATAAAATAAAATGAATAATTGATATTACTGAAGGACTTCTGTGATCACTGATCACTTATACTTGAAGGACTTCTTTTTTATGACAACAAGAGGAAGAGTATGCTACTGTAAAGTATTAATTTTATCTACAGCACTTTAAAAAAATTGCCGGGACGGCTTATTCAATCTCTTTTGTTTAATATAGAGTCTAAAAACTTAAGACAGCACTTTTTAATAATTGCTGGAGTATTTCTAATACGCAGGTCTGCTGCGACGGGGGTACAATAAATTCAAACTAAGGGTAACTATGCTCAAGGTCCCACAGTGTGGCCTTGCTATGCTACATATATTCGAGCAGATTCAAAGCCGTCGAAAAAGCCAAGGGTGCCGTTCCTTATATCGTGCCCCATGATCATCATCAGGGCAAGCTCAGATACCGTACGTTAAGCAGAAGCGACCATAAATTCTTCTCGGCGTTTGTCTTGGGTGAGCCAGTCTCTGTAAATTCGCTTCTTGAGTGTGTGAACGCAATCCTCTTCACCTGATAGCAAGATCGACTGGACAGCCGATACAGGCAAACAGCACTTGCAAGAGGAAGGACCGCCGATATTGGGCATGAGCCTACCCAGGGTAGCAACACCATTTGGGGCTTTGTCGGTGGGGCGCTGGATATGGTCACATTTTTTATATAGACAGGCACTTTAGGCAGGAATAGAATACCCCCGTCGTAGCATATGCGTACTAAGAGCAAATTTCTAAAAACCTTTTTTTTTGTTTTATGGAGGTACATTTTATATGTTTAAAGAAGTAGATTTTACATAAAGAAAAATAAATGGGAAAGCAAAACGATATAATTGATGGGTGATAGTGTATGTTTAATTTTTATCGTGAGCGAAGCCACGGGTTCTTCTAGTATATATATATATATTTATTTATTTATTTATTTGGCAGGGATAAACACAAAAAACCGCTGGACCGATGGCCACGAAACTTGGTACATACATGTAGAATTTCATGGAGTAGGTTTATACACCTTCAATTTCGTGATAAACTTTCAGGGCTTAGCCCTGGGACCGTCTTAAAGGTACCCATGTCAGGGATTTTGAAATAATTTGAGTTAGATTTGTTTACTAACAAAACACATGAAAGTAAAATTTTAAACAGGTGATGTAAATTAATGGTATTTCTTTCTGCTATTTAACTGTATTTTTGTTAAAATGAAGATTTGTTACTTGGTGCCAGGTGGTCAATGAATTAGACTTTTGCATTTTTTCAAAGTGGAATACACTATATAAAATGCTGATAGTATGTAGTATAACATAAAATAAATAACTGATTACGTTAAGATATAAGGAAGATATAGAATCTATATTAATAATTCTGTAAGCGATTTTTTTCAATCAAAATTGTGAGAGTTTGACAGCTCGCAGGATGATGGGAGAGGGCTCAAATTAAAGGTCTTGGTCCCAGGGGGTCGGGAAAAATACTGAAATTACTTGAAACTCACCAGGAAACGAGAAATAACGTAAAATATCTGCCATATAAAAAGCATGGGAATCTTAAAACGTCTGCTTTGTTTACATTTAAACATGCGGTGCTAATGTTTGGTTCAAAGCCATATGCTAGATGATGACATGTGGGGTTTTTTTTCAAAATCCAGCTAACTATACACGTTCAATGTACTATGACAAATACATATTTACAAATTATAATAATAATTAAGGGTTTGAGTTTTTTCATGATTTAAATGTATAAAAAGTTAAGTACGTTTGTTTATGCCTATCCATATTATTAATTCTGTAAGCAATTTTTTTTCATCAAAATTGTGAAAGTTTGACAGCGCGCAGGATGATGGGAGATGGCTCAAATGAAAGGTCTCGGCCTCAGGGGGTCGGGAAAAATAGCAGCTTAAGACCAAATATACCACAAAATGAGAAATAACGAAAAATATCTTCCATTTAAAACGCATTGGGATTGAAAAACGTCTGCTTTGTTTACATTAAACACGTGGTGCTAATGCTTGATTCAAAGCCATATGGTCTTTGTTGACATGTGGGATTTTTTTCAAAATGCAGCTAACTATGCACGTTCAATGTACAATAACAAAAAATATTTTTAATTTAACATTTTCTGATTTTATAATAAGGGTTTGAGTTTTTTCACAATTTAAAATTATAAAAAGTTAAGTACGTTTGTTTAGTTTATGTTATAACGATGCAGATTTAATACTAAATGACCTATTTATATATCTAATTACGTAAGGGAAATATTTACGCCAAATTGTGGGCGTTTGGAATGTCGCAGGATGATATGAGGGGGCTGAAATTGAAGGTCTGCATCCCAGGGACTCAGGGAAAATACTGAAATTGCTTTAAGCTTACTATAAAATGAGAAATAACGTAAAATAGCTGTCATATTAATACCATTGGGATGTAAAAAGGTCTGCTTCGTTTACTTGAAACCAAAAATGCTAGATATAATTATAATTTTGTGGATCCAAAAGCCTATTTTCTAAGAAGGTATTTTGTACTATAGTAAATGCTTAGGGGCTTATTAGCCCCTTCAAGCCTCTAGTTTTTTTTATTTCCCGTAAGGATAACATAGGAAATGATAATGCAGGTTTGCTGCCATAAAAATGGACAGGTCGGGGATTTTAGTCTAAAATGCATTAGATCCCATCCAAATGAAGCCACTAATCAAGTTTTATTAAGATATGTTGTGAAATAAGTAAGCAAGATATAGAATTTTACTTATTTCCCATAACGTTAGCATAGGGACAACGTACTGAGTTTACCACTTTAAATATTTCAGTAAACAATGGACATAGAGCAATGATTCAAAATACTAAATTGTTTGTTTTTTCGAGCCGAATTCAAAGGTGCCAAAAATAAAATCAAACAAAATTGGATTATTTTTATTTTTCTGTATGAAAAACCCAAATAAACCCATTTTGGGGGGGGTTTACCGCCCTTTACCCCCCCTTCCAGTGGTCCGATCGGGCTGGTTTTCGAACTCATCTGAATAATTACTACTTTACACACCTGTGCCAAATTTCATTCCGATCGGACCATTTTTGCGAGCGCTATCGTGCTTACAGACACACACACACACACACACACACATATATATATATATATATATATATATATATATATATATATAATAAATTACATTCACTTGTTAGGGCTACTATAATAATTAGAGAGATTATCATTTTTACTAACAGAGTACCCTTTTTTGTTCATAATTAAATATTTATTTAATTAAAATTGACGACATGTTTCGGCTCTTGGCCATTTTCATAGTCAAAATAAAAACCTAACCTAATATTATAAAGTTAAAAATGATAATATTTATGAGAACAAATGTTTCTTATTTGTAGTATAGTATAGAAATATTAAAATGCTTGACGTTGTCTTCTTATATATGGCTCACTTTTTCATATATTGGGTTGTTTGTTTAATTATGGGTATTTAATAGGTTTTAGGGTTCTTTTTTGTAACATAAATATATATAATAATTTTCTTTTGAATTCATTTTGTCCCCCTTTTTCAAATATTCCACTATTTTAAGATTGTCCTCCATGCTTTTGTATTCGTGATTGGTGTTAAGTAAGTGTTCTGCGATTGTACTTTCCATAGTGGTGTTTTTATTGCTTTTGAGCGCTTGTATGTGTTCTTTAAAGCGCGAACAGAAAGATCTTCCGGTTTGTCCTATGTAGAATTTGTTACAGGTAGAACAATTTATCTGACAAATACCAGATTTGGAACCTTACTTGTTATTTTGAGAGAACAGTTTTGGATAATCCGAGGGAGAAAAATTGTGCGGAATGTATTGTCAAAGTGTATTACATGCAAAAGATATAAGGCAAAAGCAGCAGTATCTTCATTCCCATCCTTCCTAATTGAAAGAATCTCTGAATGTGATGCATATTTCACACAACTGGAATTGATTTGGCGGGTCCTCCACATTTGAATAATGGAAGAAAGGTTTGGTTTAAGTTGTTCTTTTACGTGTGCGGTATACAGAACTGTTAATTTAGAACTAGTTCAATCTCTATCAACTGATGCTTTCACGGCCGCTTTGCGGAGATTTATCGCTCGAAGAGGACGAACGTCAATAATCTTCTCTGATAACGGGACCAATTTTGTTGGAACGAATAATCTTCTCAATAAGTTAGACTGGAAATCAATAAGTAAGAAGTTCGATGGCTGCAAAATAATTTGGAAATTTAACCCTCCAAGTGCGCCGTGGTGGGGAGGGTGGTGGGAAAGGCTGGTGAGAGTGGTCAAGGAGTTGTTGAGAAGGAAGTTAGGATCAGCTTCCCCTAGTTATGAAGAATTGTTGACTTTACTTTGTGACTGCGAGTCTGTAATAAATTCACGACCATAACATATGAAATTAAATTCACGTCTGTAACATATCTTTCTGGTGAATTAGACAATCTACAGCCTCTCACTCCATCAATGTTTCTACAGCCGATTGTCAAAAGTGAAGTTTATGACTTAGACAAGATTTACTCATCCTGCCTAACAAACGTGTACGATATGTTCACACATTGAGAGAGGGCTTAAGAAGCAGATTTAAGAAAGAGTATCTGGCAATTTCTGGTGCACCGAGCAAAAATAAAAGAAAACTCTACTAGTCAAATCCAAATAGGAGAAGTTGTACTTTTTGGAGACGACCACACTAAAAGAATAAATAGGACACTAGCCCTTGTAATAGAATCATTCGCCGGAAAAGACGGGGTCACTCGAGTGGCTAAACTACGAACTGCAACTGGTGTAGTAACACGTCCTATTCAGCGTCTTTACCCTCTCGAAGTACGGCAAGAGGACATTGAAAAGGAAAAATACGAAGAGAAGCGCAATGAATAGAAAAGTAAGAAATTTGAAACGAAAAAAGACAGAAGTGACGAAAAAGGAGAAAAAAGGAAAACTACAAAAACTGGAAGAACTCTAAAGGCTCCAGAACGGTTAAGCCTGTAACGGATACATTTTGTGTTTTTTTTGCGTTTGTCTGTTGGGGAGGATGTTGGAAATAGAATTATTTCTACTATTTCCAGAAGTCTGTATGTTTATAAAAATGACAAATGATTTGTTGTGCATTATGATTTATTTAATTTTGTATTTTAATTTTATTTATTATTCGACGATGAATAAAATGAAATTTGTAATACCCCCGTTGCAGCGGCCCTGCAAACTCAGCGAATTTCAAATGCAAAAGGACATAATTCAATCCAACATAGCGAAATTTGACATGATTTTGTAATATCCATAAGAATAACATAAGTAATGAGCATGCAGGTTTTCCGCATCAGGTATGTTAAAACTGGTTTTAATTCATTATTTAGTAGATCTTAACTAGAAGAAGCCATATACCAAGTTTTATAAAAAAATGTATAAAATTAGGAAGATATAAAATTCTTTTAAATTCCCATAAGGATAACATGGGGAATGATTATGCACGAGGTTCTGCCACAAAAATGGAAATTTTGGGGGTTTTAGACTAAAATACATTAGATCTGACCTAGATGAAGCCACAAACCAAGTTTTATTAGGATATGTTGAGAAATAAGCGAGATATAGAATTTTACTTATTTCCCATAAGGTTAACATTGGGAAAACGTACTGTGTTTACCACTTACAATATCTCGGTAACCAATGGACATAGAGCGATGATTCAAAATACTAAATTGTTTGTTTTTTCGAGCTGAATTCAATGGTGCTAACTAAAATCATAATAATTTTTATTTTTATATGTGAAAACCCCCAAAAAAAAACATTTTTGGGGGGTTATCCCCCTTTAACCCCCCTTCCAGTGGTCCGATCGGGCTGGTTTTCGAACTCATCCGAATAATTACTACTTTACAGCCTATGCCAAATTTCATTCCGATCGGACCATTTTTGCGAGCGCTATCGTGCTTACAGACACCCACCCACCCACCCACCCATTCACTCCTATATAAAATTACTACTTTCTAAGGTGTTAATTGACTATTGGGCCCCGATGGGGGACGGCCCACAAGGAGTCGGTACAAAATCTTAAATGTAAGCATAGGTCGATATGCACATCATTTTAAAGGGCTCTTCTAGTAGAGTTCAATGCCTCAAACCGCACTTCAAAAGGTCCATTCGTTACAAAATGGCGGCTGATCAAAAATGTAATAGAATTTCAAAGTTTGCGCCTAAATATCGTCTAAAAAATGTTCACAGCCTATGTCTGGAGAATCAAAACTCCGGGATTGAATGTGAGGCCTAAAAGCGTATTTTATAGGGTGCCGAGGAGAATGTTAGCTCCAATGGGGGACGGCCCACGAGGAGTCGGTGCAATATCTTAAATGTAAGCATGGGTCCAAATGCACATCATTTTAAAGGTCTAATCAAATAAAATTCAATGCCGCAAACCGCATTTCAAAAGGATTATTGGCTAAAAAATGGCGGGTGATTTAAGTTTTCAACAAAAATACGTAGGCTTAAGTTTGTTACGCAATTTGATTTATTAAAACTTTTATTCCACCCCCCTCCCCCCAACAAACCTAAACCTATGAACTTTTGTTGAAAATTTGAATCAGTCACCATTTTGTAAGAAATGGACCTTTTGAAGTGCGGTTTGCGGCATTGATCTCTACTTGATTAGCTCTTTCAAATGATGTGCATATCGACCTATGCTTGTATTTAAGATTTTGTACTGACTCCTTGTGGGCCATCCCCCCTTGGAGGTAATATCCTCTACGGCACCCTAAAATATAGGATTTTAGGTCTGACATACTACCCCGGAGTTTAGATCTTTCAGACATAGTCTGTAAACAATTATTAAGCAATCTTTGAGCGAACACTGTGTATTTCCTTTAGATATTTGATCAGCCGCCATTTTGTAACGAATGGACCTTTTGAAGTGCGGTTTGCGGCATTGAACACTACTTGATTAGCCCTTTAAAATTATGTGCATATCGACATATGCTTACATTTAAGATTATGTGCCGACTCCTTGTGGGCCGCCCCCCAACGGAGGCCAAAAGTCGGTAAATACCTCAGAAAGAAGTATTTTTACATAAGAGTGAATGTGTAAAGTTTTATTTCTCAAACCAATTCTGTTCAGAAAATATTTAGCCGTTCCGGGACTTTTTTTACACACTGTATAGACCGTTAACCTCTATGCTGTTGAAACCATTTTCAAGATGGCTACCAAAATAACTTATTTCCTGTGGATGTGTATATTTTATATGTCGATTAGGAGTATGTTACCTACTAATTACAACCTGGATATTTTTTCCAATTACTTCCACCTCCACCTATTTTTTTTTGTTATTTCTACAACACTATAATAATTTACATTGCCCTGCCGCTGTTACCGCACCCAAGGCAGGCTTAAAACCACTGAGTCCGATGAATTTTATAATGACATGTTGAAAAACTGATCAAATAAAGGTTAGCAAATATATAATTAGTACCATTCTGGTCTTGATCCGTAATTGTCATGCCACACATGTACTTCGTAAATGTCCCCCAAGGCCTTAGGTGTGTATATCATAAACCAGTCATCGGAGTTCCTGGTCAAAACTTTACGTCGTTCACTGGACAAAATATGAACCTGGAATGAAAAGTATACATTTTATGTTCAATATTAATTTGTACCATAAGTAGACGATACCAAAGAAAATTCATGCAAATTAAATTACATGAATCAAAAGCTTTAAGTCGCTCCTAGATTAAAAAGTTTATCAAAATATAGAAACGTGGAGGCCAAATTACGGAGGAAAACAATTTGTATTATTTTATCAAGTGAATAATTTTGAATTGTATTAAGTCTTGCAGTTGCATAAGACTGGATTTAAATGGTTAAAAACCCAGTGTTTTCTGAGGACTTCCATGTAATTAGGTAGTGAAGTATCGTGTCACAAGCAACCAATGAAAACTAAACCAAGGCATTGACTTTGTAATATGACAAAAAACAGCTAAAAAAGAAGTCATTTTTTCAGTTATGATTAAAAACCATTAATATTATTTTTTAGGCCTACCCCAAAGAGGGAGGTCCACTGTACGTGTACACCCCCCTCCCCCTGGGAATTTTAGACAACTATAATTTTTTGTTGCTACTAACATGTACTTGTAAGTTTTTGCTTGTTTGCCACTTAAAAATTACAGCATAAACCGGAAAAAGATTATAACATCGATAAATAGTTCAAAAAATTAACATGGGATCATTTTTGAAAAAAGTTACTTCCCTGCAATTTTATATGAATTTTTTGAGATCTTGACTTTGGACCAACACCTATCATTGTTGGATGGTCAATCCTCTATTTCGACCAGATAATAATTTTCGGCCGCCATCTTGGATCCGCCATATTAAACATCAAATTAATTGTTTTAAATGTAAAGATGTTGTTGTGACTCATCATTATGAACTGAATTTTTTCACTGATTACAATGATGGAATCCGTTTTTGAAAATATAATTCGTTAAAAAGATAAACTCAAACGAAAATTCATCCCTATACATATCATTAGGACGTTTCATATTTTCAATATTTTTTGGATTATTTTTCTTATATCTCTCCTTATAATTGAGTTATGTAGTTAGTTTTAGTCTTGAAATACCCAGTTAAATACCGGTTCTCAATTGAGATATTAATCATCAACTTAAGGCACAGTGCAACGTAAAAATAAATTTTTCGGAAATTTGTTTTTAATCAAGTATTTATTTCTGGTTCTAAATAGGGTATTTAGTTCATGTTGGCCTTAAATCACTCAGTAAAACATCAGCTTTCAAGGGAGCTAACTCTCAATAAAATCAGACTAAAGATTAAGTGACTTATGAGCTTTCACATAACATAAATTATTTTTTTAATATTTAACATTTATCGAAAGATTTCTCTAATTCCAAAGAAGATTCAAACATCTTATAGGTCTTAATTGAGTCTGTAGACTATTATCTTTCATTTGAGTCATAAATTATTTTAATAGATTGCGTTTCAGGTGAGTTGTGGTTCTAAAACACACATAAAATTAAATTTTTCAGACATTTTTGTTCATAAAAAGACTGATATATCCATTTATGAGGCAGGTATGGAGTTCTGAATGCTTTTAAAAGACTCAATGAAATATCAGTTTTCGTTTGAGTCTATGATAATCTATTACAGTCAAGTTTGGGGTTTATTATGATCCACTATTAAGCGTAAAATTAAAAAATGATTAAAGTTTATGTCGTAATGAGCTGTAAATCCATTTACTACTCAATCTACTTTACGCATGAATATTTAAACCAAAAGCCGACGTTTCAATGCGTATTTTAAGACAAAAAATGAACTAAATTCTTTCTTTAGAACCGGAGATATAAATTCTTGACTAAAAACAAATTTCCAAAAATTGAATTTTAAGTTACATTAAGCCTTATAACTCTTCTGTCTCTTGTCTGATCAATATCCCAAATGGAAGCCGGTATTTCACTATTTTGTGACAAAAACTAACTATATATCTTCATTATAAAGGAATATATGAGAACAATTATCCAAAAAATATTGAAAATATGAAACGTCCATAAGGAATGTATAGGGATGAATTTTTAATTAAGTATATATTTTTAACGATTGCATATATTGAAACATATTTCAGCATTGTAATCAGCGAAAAATCTAGTTTACAATGATGTGAAAGAACACCATCATTCAACTTAATGAATTTAAAAAATTAAGTTGATATCTTATATGCTGGATTCAGGATGGCGGCCGAAAGTTATTATCATGTCGAAAAAATTAACCACCCAACACTGATAGGCATTGGTCCAAAGTCAATACCTTAAATTAATAATGTAAAAATGTTAGGGAAGTAACTTTTTTTAATCATCCCATGTTTTTTAAACTATTTATCGACAATATATTTGAATTTTGAATATAATTCAAAATTCAATATAGCCCTAGTACATGTCAGTCAGTAGCAACGAAAAAATGTAGGTCTCGAAATTCTCAGGGTGGATGGGAGGGGGGTATACAGGGGTGCTTCCCTTATTAGAGGTCATAATTCGTATACTTTGAGCTCGATTATCATTTAATTAGGGTAGACCGTTGTACCTTGAAACACTTTTGATATTTTAATTTTTTGAAAATTAATTATAGCTGTTTTAATAATGTGAAAATTACACAGCCTTTCGGTTAGTGGCCATAATAATATTTAATATGTTTTAAGAAATCATTGTTTTAGTATTAAATAAAAAATAAAATAAAATTAGGTACACAAATGCTCTTGTACCTTGAAAAGCACCCTTTTTACCCTGGAAAAAAGAGGGATATTTTGAAAATTAAATGAAAACTAGTTGCTACAGTTTATTAAGTTTATTACAAATTACTTTTACCGGATTTGAATACATACTGATTCTCTGATTTTTACTAACATCCTGAAAATTTACTGATCCTGAAATTCTACTTTCTGGAAGGACTAGATCAGCCTCTACGGTTTTTTCAGATTTTTTGCATTAACTGGAAGCTACTTAACGCCAACCTTGTTTCACGGCATGATATTTCTTTAACAAAAACACGAACAAACCAGCATAATATACTTGGGAAGCGTTGTGTTCCAAGGAACAAAAGGATGTGTGTCTAATTAAAATGGCGGATAACGACACTAACCTTAACTTAGCCAATTCAGCTATTATACAAATTCACTCATCAATAAACACACTATCTCAGAATAACATAACACACCACCAACGGAATGCTGAATCAATGATAAAAAACAAAATATAAAGTGAAATACATTTACTTTTGGGAGGTGAAATAAAGTTTTGTTAATAACCACGTGCAAAAATGCGTAAACAACCTCAGACTGACACTAGCGCATTCTTGGTGGCTGCAACTATAACATAGTTGATTTTTAGACCGCTAGATGGTACCACTAATCGAGAGCAAACTATGTTCCAAGGTACAACAGCCTAACCTAAATATTTTTGCACTACCAATATTAAGAGGTCATATTTCGTAGTGTATACCAACAAAACTTAAGCAAACAAAGCAAGAAATATGCCAATAAATAACCGACACGCATGAATTAAAACATATTATACATGACATGTCCTTCAATACTTAATTGAAATCATACTGGTGGTTTTACATTATTTCGTATTATAAAGTGCATATAATTAATTTGATAACATTAAGTCCAAACTTTTTTTTAACTATTTCACGAAATAATAATACAGGGTGTTTTTTTTTAATGCAACCCATTTTTAAGATTAATTAATACGTATATAAATATGTATTGAGTATTGTTTTATAAATCTTCACGTTTTATACAACCTATTATTTAGGTTTGATCACATTTAGTTTACATTATGTGCTCAAGTAGTCCGTCATTGGCATTTGTACAAAGTTATGCTCTCTCCACCAAATTCCCGAACATGTGTTGCAAGGTAACTCTTTGAATTTCTTGCATCAAATTTGTTATGTTCGTTTTTAGGTGCTGAATATCTTGTGAATTGTTTTCGTAGAATAATACTATTTTACATGTCTGTGGCAAATTTCATTCAGATCGCACCACTGTTACGCGAGTTATCTTGCTTAAAGACATACCTATTAAAAACGCAACCCAAAATTTGATTTTATCGGTGAAGGATTATTTCCCCCAAGATCCCCGGATTTGACCCCTCTATATTATTTTATTTGGAGATACATAAAGATTAAGGCAATCGAAAACAATTCACAGGATATTCAAAACCTCAAAACAAACAACAAAATTAATGCGAGAAATTCAAAGAGGTACCTTGCTACACATGTTTGGGAATATGATGGAAAGAGCATAACTTTGTACAAATGCCAATGGCAGACTGTTTGAGCACGTAATGTAAGCTAAATGTGATCGAACTTAAATAATAGACTGTATAAAATGTAAAGATCAATAAAACAATACCCATTTCATGTTTATATGTGAATTATTCAATCTTAAAAATGGGTTGCGTTTAAAAAGAACACTCTGTATATCCTATGTACTTTATATCCAATAGGGAGTATCTTCACAAAATAAATTTGGGGCCTACGGCTTGCGTCACAGCCGCATATACAGTTACCTACGTTACGGCGAACTGTTGAGAAGGATTCGGAGGAGCCCGGGGTCTTTTTCAGAAGAGGGCCGCCACTATATAAAGTTTCCTTACACGATTAAATTTTTTTCAAATGAGTTTCTGGTATTGAGAGAGTCATAGAAAGATGAATGAAAACTATCCGCATTGCGCATATTGAAAGTCAGGTTCAGTCGTCGGGCGCTATCTTATCAACCGTAATCTTATCTCGTGTCGCCGCTACCTGTAGTAGCCGGAACTCCGCGGCCTTGGCCTGTTTTATGTCTCACATTCAGGGGACTCTGGTCCTAACGTTTGTCTGGTAAAATTATTAAGTTGTCATCATCACTAGCACGTAAAATAAATAAGAGTGCAGTTAGGTTTTTGCAGGGTAAAACATCTTCGAGACTCACAACTCATTTGAGGACTTATTTTAGGTAAGGCTAGGCAGGTTAGGTTAGGTTAGGTTAACCTTACCTAACCTAATTTAACCTAACTTAACCCTTCTAAACGATTTTTACTCATTTAAATGATAGTTTCATACAGATGACGCATGGTCTATTAAAAAGTATTCAATAAGCTATAATTATTAAAGTCAGGAAGCAAAAATTTTTTATAGAACTTTTAGCGTTGGGCAAGTCACAAGATTATGGGAGAGGGCTCAAACTGAAGCTTTTGATGCTGGGACCCGGAAGAAAAAAAATTAAAAGATAAAAGAAAACGAAAAAGGATATAAAAAATCCTTTATATTCTTGTAAATTTATGTAAATCCATTTCATCCCTACATGGATATCATCCTTTGGATCCATGTAAACCTATTTAAAATTATAATACTAAGATTTGAAAATATCGCAATTTTGTTATCTATAATTGACTAAAACTGCAAAGGTTAAGAGGTAAATATAAATTGAAAAATTGTAAATCTTTGCATGTCTGCAAAAATTAAGTGCTATTTAACGCGGTAACTTCCGAAATTTTAGATTTTTTTGAGACAGCAACGTTAAAAAATAGTAACATAATAAATATATAAAAGTTTTTTATAAAGTTATAGCTGAAGTTAAAGAAATAAGTGTTGTGAAACCGAGAGTGTTTCTGAAGATACATTGTATTTCGCCATTACCAATATTTTCACCAAATGGCCACCACTTTGAAACCTAAAAATATAAATGAGTTTTCTATGCAGAAAATGTTCGTCAAATTTAAGATTATGTATAACTGATATATGTTTACGTTTAAAATCTCTGAGATTCAAAGCCTTGTCTCCTGGTTTTTTTTTAAACCCGGTATTTTAAGAAGATTCAAATTTTTTTTGTTCCTTGGGTATTAGTTGGAAGGGAAAGTTTTGTTACGTCCTTGTTTGTCAAGCCGTTCGTCTACATTCTGTGGACGCCTTAGAACATTCATCCTGCGTTATTGTAAGTAATTTCGGCAAAGCTGGGAAACAGCTGATTCAAGACTTATCTTATGACTAAACAACTCTACCTATAAAGTTAAAATCTAATGAAAAACATAGTTGGCACAAAAATGATACATACTCTGCTGTCCGCCTTGTTGCCCATGAGCTTGAAGCCGACATGAGCCGTGGTTCCGGCGTTGAACCTGGCACTCGTGTGGACGGCAATCAGGTACGGACACTCGTCCTCTGGGAAATTGTCAGCCAGCACCACGACCTTGCCCTGAAGTAACGAAAGTATATTATTGTCTCCCAGGGTGTGCATGTCTCATAGCCTGTGTGTCTCACAGTCCGTATGTCTCACAATGAATACCTGATACTCGTGTGGACGGCAATCAGGTACGGACACTCGTCCTCTGGGAAATTGTCAGCCAGCACCACGACCTTGCCCTGAAGTAACGAAAGTATATTATTGTCTCCCAGGGTGTGCATGTCTCCATAGCCTGAGTGCTTCACAGTCTGTATGCCTCACAATAACAACCTGGCACTCTTGTCTAAAACCACCAGTTGAGCACTCGTCCTCTGGAATTAGCATAACGATTTTGCCCTGAATTAACTAAGAGCGTTAATGTCTGACAGTGCTTGAATGCTTCACAATGTGTATGTTTAAGCTTATCATTATGATACCTCATAATGTATAACTGTGTGTATGCCTCACAATGTAAAGTCTCAGGCCTCGTATAACTTGACAATCGTAACTTGACAATCACCTCATATAACTTGGACAGCCACCAGATCGCAATTATCCTACTGGAAATTTTCATCTAGCACAACGACCTTGCCCTATATGAACCGAAATATGTTATTGTCTCACAGTGTGTATGCCTCACAGAATGAATGCCTAAACCTGTGTATTCATAGTGGGTATTGCCTCACTATGTATAATACTAACAGTATGTATACCTGTGTGTATGGCTTAGAGTGTAAGTGCCTCACAATACAGATGCCTCAATGGCTTTACTGATAGAATTTTCTCAATGACCAGAAAGTTTTTCCTAATCAGTTCAACCCACAATTCATCTTAATAACTGACTTTCATTGCAGTACAGCTTCGTATCTTATAAAAACTCAAAATACTTGGAAATCAATCTAGAGCTCTTATTCGCTCATTACTTGTTTTTGTACTAGAAATAAGTCATTTAAGGTGTTTGAAAGAAATCCTTGAAACCGTTATTGAGATACTTTAATCGTGCAAACATACAAGCAAGCAAGCAAATATATCTCATAGGACCTATCGTCTATATCATTAAAAGAATTTCTGGGATTTTGTCCAGAGCAAACCGGCCCCTAAAAATTGATTTTTCTATGCATATTTGGTATCAAATTAAAGCTATTACTCTCTAGATGTGCCTTTTGCGGGTTTGGAAAATATCCCATGAAAAGCCTTCACTCAAGAGGCTTTCAAAATTTCAGCGAAAGTGCAACTATCTGGGTTAGAACCTGTGAACCTTTTCCAATTCACATTTGTTTATAACAAAACAGATGATCAAGATACGAAATAGTACCAGAGATATACCATAGAATGCGGTGCTAGCAAAAGTCAGTTAACATTCATCCACATTATGATTTTAATTTCTTGAAATATTGACGTTTTTTAACACAACAGAAAGTAAAGAAGAGTACTTGCCCAATTGAAACTAAGACCAACAGTCTGTAATAATCTTAGTTTACTGTATTTATTTTCTTTAAAAGGAAACTTAAAAAGGAATATAAGTGACTCAGGAGGTTCCCTGGAGATGGGATTTTCCAACAAACTATTGTCAGTGAATACACATTGATACATATATCAACACATTGATACATGTTTCAATGTTTAGAGTTTGAAAATAGCAATATAAGTGGAATGAATTTGAATCATAAAAAAATAAGTTTTAAAACGCATTATAAATTTAAAACATGAATTTATTTAATGTACTTGGAATGCGAAGGATATTGAAATATTAGCGGTTAGCCTACCTATTTTACTTGATTTTTTAATGTACCAATAATAGTATACCTGGTCAA
The DNA here is from genome assembly GCA_035578135.1 of Flexamia atlantica. Classification (NCBI taxonomy): domain Eukaryota; kingdom Metazoa; phylum Arthropoda; class Insecta; order Hemiptera; family Cicadellidae; genus Flexamia; species Flexamia atlantica. Next base: position 111,329 of record JAQJVK010000293.1, on the reverse strand, counting down.
TGACGGCATTTCATAGAAATGCTTAGGTAAAAATTTGCGAAACATGTATCTATGATGCGAAACAAAAAAGCGGGTTAATTTGAAAATTTTATTCCCTGACCGTTATGAGCGTTGAATTATTTGTTTTTAAGGTGAATGGCTATTTTATTAATGTTATGTAGAAATTATTTCATCAGTATAGGTTTGTGGTTTGGGCTGCATCGCTTTTGCTCCACGGTTAAGGGTAATTTTGGAAAAATCGCTTTTAATCCACGGGTCAGCAGGTAGATTTCAGAACCGCCCGAAACATCGCTTTTGCTCCACGAGAGAGGGGCCTGCGCTCCCTCTCTCCCACATCTCTCTTTCGCTCACCTCTAGGTTATACTTTAAAAATGCCATTTAAACGTAATACTACACCTTAAACTTTTTATGCCTAATGGAAAATATAGATTTTTGAAATAAATGTTAAACAATTTCATGTGTAAGAGTGAGCGCAAGTAAACGACAATGTGTAACTTACACAGTATTATCTACAACTTACATACTAAAATGTGTTGTTATTTATCCACATTAAGTTTATTTTTTACAATAATCCACTATTAGTAACAATTCTTTTGACAAAAGGTAAAGATTTTAGGCATGAACATGGAGCAGAAAACCACGTTTGAGCCGTAAGAGTATATTTTCGACGGGCATCAAACACTATTTTTTTTAATAACCTAATTTCACTAAGTTCAAGCTTAGAATAGCTATCTTCCTTCTCGATCGGCTGTTACTCTGCTTTATATTAATCAACCTGTTTTGGGACCAATATCGGTACCTATGAAAAGTAAAGTTGAAATCAATTGAAGGTTCAAGGTCACATTATTTTAAAGCCTACATGGTTTATTAAAAAACGAAGTAATCTGTAAAACGATAAGTCTGAATAAATTTAGTGACCTTGAACCTCCTGCTCATGCCTAAAAGCTTGATCTTGTTATAAGGCTTCCCTTTTTGTTATCGTGATTTATTGTATAAAATAAATGAAAGACGAATAAGACGTAGTAATACTTTTTTTTTTACTAAACAATGTCGTTTACTTGTCGTTACTGTTAGAATAATTTAAAATAGAAAAGTCGCATATTACGTTTAGATGGCACTATTCAAAAAAGAACTTAGAGCTCGGAGGTGAGCGAAAGAGAGGATTTGGGGGAGATGAAGCGCAGGCCCCTCTCTCGTGGAGCAAAAGCGATGTTTTGGGCGGCTCTGAAATCTACCTGCTGACCCGTGGAGCAAGAGCGATGTTTCTAAAATGACCCTTAACCGTGGAGCAAAAGAGACACACGCGTGGTTTGTCCATCCTCTTACCGTTTGTTGATAAGACCTACCAAAGATGAATACAAAACACTGTCGCGTAGATTTTGTTTGGAATTAAAATTTTATATGGATTCGATACTTTTGAAAAGAAAACTAAATTAGAGACGTGAAGACGTACCACGCAATGAAGATCCATGTAAACTAACCCCCATTTAATACAAAACTAGTGGATCCGAGCGCACGGAATCGTGCGCTACTCTAGCAGAGCGATAATTCAAATGGCGACAAATTTAAAACACAATCATGCTAACACGATCCGTCTTGAGGGTTATGTTTACACAAATTAAAAAAATAACAGCAATTAAATTAACCAGCTGATCAAAATGTAAACAATTATGTTCTTCATAAGGATAACATGGGAACTTTAAAAGCCAATGGGGCAGAGCCCAAGGGACTTTTTCAAAAATGTAAGGCCAGTTTGCAAATATACGCGACACGCTCTTTCCAATGAGCCGTCAATGATCAAAATCGGTTAAGAAATGACGGAGGAGTTCATAAGACAAATTTCGTGTTGGCGTATTAATTATATAGATGAATATTGTTGCACTGTCGAAATTTCTAAGTGTAGAACGTATACACTCATTTAAAGCAGATGAAATAAATGAACTTCTTTAATTCTTTGAGACATTTTCTACCCATATTGAAGTTTCAAGTCTAAAGCATCGATGGCCTAAAGTAATAATTACTTTTAAAAAGATTGCCCCGATGAAAAGTTCAATTTCTGACATTTTATTGCAGTGCTGTGACACAAAAAATTACTCTAGAAAATTAAAAAAATCACCAAAATTCACAAACTTCTTCTTTGAAAGGTATTTTACGCTGCAAACCTCCATCTATAATTAATATGAAACTAAAGCCTATTTTACCAAGTTGTTTTAAGTCACGAAGTGACGCGGGCTGCTAGTATTGTTTAATAGATCTATGTTTAACAACTGTAATCGTGCAAACATGCAAGCAGGCAAGCAAATATAGCTAATAGGATATTGTTTAATACTTCTATGTTTTAACGAGTCTTCTACAATTAAGCTTACTTTTTTATAGTTTTGGTTTGAATATATATTTTATGTTTCTCATTCTCTCAGAATATGAGTCTCATAGATGTTTGAATGTTTTACACCATGGCCAAGTGTAATTTTTTTTTTAAATTTATTAGATATAAGTACTAACCACTAAGTTTGAAAGTCAATGAAACAGACATATTTAGGGAGCAAAATCTTTCAACGGTATCTACGCCGGACTCATTTTTAGTCCAGTCAATAAAGGGGTTGTAGAGGACATGGAGGTGGGGGGAAATGTTTTTGTGTGGGAATGTGTTCGGGGTAGTTCGAAGATAAAAATACTAAAAGTCCCCAACCCTAGCCCTGCTGCCTCAGCAGGGGAGAGGGGGAAAGACCCCTTTTTTAGTTTTTTATTTATACACTGAAAACCGTGCATCGTACGGAAAAAATGTAAATTAAAAAAATAAAAATGTTAAAATTCTCTACTAAAAAGGTTATATTCATTCCTTCTGTATATGCCTTAGTTTCCAGGATATTTTCAATTTAATATAGAAATTATGAATTGATTTTTCCCGTGTTTTTCATCGAATTAGATAATATAATCCATTTTTTGGGGGGCGGGGCTCGTTGTCCCCTCAGTAGTGTCGGAATCCCCCGAGCTCAAAGTCCCGTGAACTACCGACTAAACCACCCCCCCTCAACACCGAGGACACTAGCCTGGGACCCCTTACTTCGGGCTAGGCCTTTGATAATACGCCACCAGGGCAACCCCGTGAGGAAAATATGAGGATTAAGGCCGATCGAGGTCGATTCTTTTTGCCCGAAGAATGGCCTGGACATAGTGCCGGACACAGTTTCAGTTGCCCTCTCCCTGGAGCATAGCTCCGGCGATGTTATGTGGGCTGACGACCACGCCGATCTCAGTTGAAAGCGAGACTCGGCGGGCGTGGCAACAGTTGCACTGAAAGAAGTTGTGCTCGGACGTGTCTGGGATGCCGGAGCAATACAGAAAGTCCGGGCTGGCGGCTTTACCCATCCGGTGCAAATAGGCTCGGAAGTACCCGCGACTAGAAAGGAACTGGGTCACGAGTATTCGACCTCGCCGTGCTGCCGTTCCACCCATGGTCGGAGGGAAGGTATGAGCTGGAAGGTCCAATGATAAATGAGGAAGATGAAAAATATATGGCCAGCACTCTCACATCATTAGCCGGTATTGAAATTGGATCTAATGAACAAGAATTGGATGATGGAGATGCCCTCGATAATGATTCTCAGATCAAGACGGCGCCAGTTTTTGAGAGAGAAGCCCTTCTCGTCCCAAGAGAGCCAGACCACTAACATTAGTATTGTAAGTCAATGTTTTCGTGATTGTTATAAATAAAACTGTACAAATTTAGCTACAAAAATAAAATTTTCATTCTAGTGTGATTATGCTAAAATTACATGTGTCCATGTAAAATATTATACACGACTTATTTAAATTAATTTATGTAAATAATTTTCAATTTTTGACACAATTTACACGTTTGATACAGTAAAACCTTCATAAGAAGACTTTCAAGGGGATTCTGGAAAGAGTCTTGGTATCGAGGTTCGTGTTAACAAGACATTAAGTGTCAATACAGTATGAAGGAGACTTGAAAAGTGCACTTTTTATCAAGGCGTTTGTGCTATCGAGTGTCTTCTTATCACAGTTATACTGTATATATTACATATTTTAGTGCTCAAAAACCTGTGTTCTATCTTGATTAATGTTAAACAACAACAGGCTAATGGATTATATGAACTTCTTCTACGAAAAAGCGAGAAAATCAATTCATAAAGGAATTTCTATATTACTTTGAGAATATCTTGGAAACTAAGGCATATACAGAAGAAATGAACATAACCTTTTTTGTAGAGAATTTTACTATCTTTATTTTATAGTTTACATTTTTTCCGTCCAATGCACGGTTTTCAGTGTAGAAGTAAAAAACTAAAAAAGGGGGTCTTTCTCCACCTCCCCCCGCTGAAGCAGCAGGGTTAGGGTTGGGGACTTTTAGTATTTTCATCTTCTAACTACCCCGAACACATTCACGTACAAAACATTTTTCCCCCCTCCATTCCCTACACCCCCCTTTTGAGCATTCATTAACTGGACTATTTGTGAATATATCATTTTAGAAAAAAAAAACATTTTTTCAGCCCAAAACTGTGGCCCAGACTGAAGTTGTCAAATTCGATTTGTATTGAATGACAGCTTCAGTATAACTGCAAAGAGAGAATGTAAGTAAACTTTTTCTACCTAAATATGAACCATATAACGTGTATTAATATGATTGGGGGTACGGTAAAAATAGTCGATATAAATTAGTTTACACTCACTTTATATCGGTCGTTATTGTCCTTGTATCTTCCCCATAACACAAGGAGCAGATAGATGATAAAGAGGATGATGACAAACACCGCGACGAGAGGGTTGTCCAGGACTGTCAGGAACAACTTGGCATCACCGAAGGGGTCGATGCTCTGCGGAGGTACTGGGAATGCAGCGGCGAATATCGACAAGTGGTTGCACAAGCACCCCGTCTGTTCGGATGTCGTGCCTTCGCTCACCTAGGACATGTCGATCAAGTCTGCAGCCTATTTTGTGTAAAAAAATGTACTATAAATATTAGATCGAGCCCTGATTTTGACTGTATAATTACATGGATGGCAAAAAGGTGATGTGAGCTGAGCTGTTAATTGTATAGGAAAATTCAATCACATTCAGATAAAATCTTTACATCATACTACCTACACAGAAACATCTGTTTTATGTGCCTTACTCTTGGCTGGAAAGTTACTCTTTGCCGATCACTGCACAGTTAAATTTACTGTGCACTAGGAAACGGAAATAACGGAAGTCAAGAATCAAATTAATCAATTGTTTGCAGTAATCCGACACGCGACGTTTAATACATGTTTATTGGCTACTTCAGAGGAATGTAGTGGCAGCACTGGTGGCAGTGGCAAATGTTTGTTTGTTATAGACTAGGTTTGAAGTATTGGAAACGTAATAATTTATGTAAGGAATACGTCATGATTAAAAATATGTTTTTTTCTGAGAAGTATGCTGTAGTATCGAACGTCACACGCCCGATAAGTTTTATCGTACTCGCATGAAAATCCCGCACTCGCCAAGCGGCTCGCGCGGGAACTATCAAGCTCTCACGGTAAAATGGTACTTACCGGGCTAGTATCGCAATATACTATTCCTAAAGATTTTTTTATTGTTATCTCTTGCAAGGCTACTGATAGGGGCACTCCCATTAAAATCATGCCTTTTCCATTACCTTGCTAATTTAATGATTTAATTAATCTCGTCTTCCCTAAGTGTTCGCAAATGACACAAGCTATTATCAGAGTGGTAGGCCTGGAAACTAGGTTACAAGCGCAAGCACAAGATGTTCCATGAGAAAAACCAAAGTTGCCTACCATATTGGAAAATATTGCTTACCATATTGGCGGTCATACTTTGAAATTTGGAGGATACTCCAAAAAGCAGCATTAAAATAAAGGAAGACCCCCACAAGAGGTTCTTTGCCAGATTTTTAATAAAAACAGTTAGCAATTGGATCACTTTAGATAATACACCAGATACAAATGTTTATTTACGATATTTTTCTCTTGATAACGTTTTATAGGCCTGCAATATTTCAATTTCAATTATATTTCAATTTTAATGCCACAAAACAGAATTAATCCAATGACATTGTAGCATAATACAAATACAATAATAAATAACAGCACTACATGCAAGTGACAAAATATGAGTTAATAAACATTAAATATACTAGGTTGACCAAAAAACTGCGATATTTCAAAAACGCAATTCCTCAGCTATTTTAAGCGCTAGAGAGTTCGATTTGCAGCAGTTGAACGTTTCGGAAATATTTAGAGATTAGCCAATATAGATTTCAGTGAAGCATTATATCTCCGGCTATGACCGAGTCAGCTGATTGCAGGGAGCGGGGGAGAGAGGGGGTACTTTTCTGAAAACATTTTCTAAAACACCGCTGCTTGTCAAATGTTGTGTTTACAAATATCATATGTTAAAAATATCATATGACACGGTTAGTAGCGTAGTGGTCATAGCCGGAGATATAATGCGCGAACTGTACTGTTATTAATCTTGGACCGGACAACAGGTATAATGACCACAACGATTGTAAGCAAGAGACCGACGTGGTGACGTTGAGTACATTTATTACATTTGAAAAAAATGTTGCTAAGACATAGGCACGATGCTACGCTACCCAACGATGAGTAGAAGTAAACCCTCTGCTAAGATAATTTATGTCAACTAATCCCTAATTGGAATTAGTTAAATGGATATTAATTATCTAAACTAACAGCTGCCATTGGTTGTTGGGCTATTAATTAACAGTCCTGTCTGAGGAACGTGCCGACCTTAGTCAGTAACAAGGCTACAAGATCACGCCACTATCATCAAGATCATCACACTCATCCTTCACTCATATTCAGGGTAACGTCCTCCATGAGGTGCCTGTCTCAAAAATAATGAATAATGAATAATGAATAATAAATAATGATACTGACCCAGTTTTTTTGGGTCACCAAGTATAGTTTTCGGAATATGAAGTTTTAAAACGTGAATATATTAGCAATTTTTAATTTTAATACCTCATTTTACCTTTTAGAGAGAAAATATTTAAATATTTAAAATAACATTGAGATCCTAAAGAATATTAGAGCCAAATTTCAATTTATACTGGAGCGATATTCGGATAGCTATGACTACTGCAGTAAGACGTAGTCCTCGGGTTCCATTTCTGAGGTACTAGATTTGAATTAATGATATCCAGTTTGCATCTCAACTCACCGTGCAGCCTATCGTGCTCCACTGGCCATCAATCCAGCGCTGACAAAGATTCTCGGTTACTGCGAACTCGTACTCAACACTCTCGTTAACAGCTACCTGAAATAAAATCTCTATAAAACTTATTTTTTAAATTAATAACATCAGAATTTAAACTTTTCATCCTTTTGAATAGGATTAGTTAGTAGATAAGAGGTGTTCAGACTGTAATTAGTTAATATGGAGCTACCCATTGTTTAGGAGTTTGGCAAGTGAGATGAGACAATTTTGATTGTGCAGGAAACCTATGCAACTTTGTCCAACCCCATGTCGAAGCCTACATTTAATTTATTTGGCGAGAGCTCTTGAGCCGAAACTGTGTTTTGGATCGTGTATTGTTTAAAGAAGGATGTCCTTGACGTATCCGTTTATATTTCTAGTTATAACGTTTTTGTTCCTACATTTTACTTACATCTTTCGCAGGCATTACAGCCATGTATAAAAATACAGGAACATCCATCTGGTGATTTCTTAATGGGTATTGAGGATTAGAAGAGTTTATAATTATTGGCATATCATGAGTGTGTTTCAATCGTTCACCGAAGTGGTCGCTCATCATCTCGTAGTCTGGTCTGAAGTTCTCCAACACAAGTACCTAAACATGGAAATGAAAGAATATTATTTATTATAACACAATACAGTATACTATAACTTATGTTATACAGTACACAATACAATACTGTGTTATGTTATACTTAAAATGTTATATTTACAATATAACATGTCCATATTGTATTGTACGACACCTATAAATATAAAAGCCAAAACGGTTGACTGACTGACTGACTTACTGACTGACTGACACACACACTGATCACAGTTTATAAAAAACTATAGGGCTTCGGGCCATGAAACTTGTGTGTATTTACAGGGTCACAAGTTTTATATAAACAAAGCAGACGTTTTTAGATCCCAATGCTTTTTAAATGGCAGATATTTTACGTTGCTTCTTATTTTCTGGTGAATTTCAAGCAATTTCATTATTTTTCCCGCCATCACGGAATAAAGACCTTTAATTTGAGTCCCCTCCTATCTTTCTGGGACTTTCCAGATGCCCACAATTTTGACGCAAAGAATCGCTTTACGAAATTAAACATCATTATAGGCTCTGGATGCGTACTAAAAACGGATTTTAAAATACATTCTCTCAAAAGGCTAAAATAGGCTATATTATGAAATTCAAAATGGCGGCCATTTTTAGTTTCCAAGGCTGATTTTCTAAGATAATGTAGGACTTTAGGCCATGAATCTTGGCTCAAATATTCCTTATAGGCTCTAGATGCATACCAATGAAAGATTTTATAATATTTTCTCTGGAAAGGCTAAAATAAGGTAGATAATAAATTCAAAATGGCAGCCATTTCCGTTTTTAGAGCTATGATTACAAAATATCAAAAGAAGGTCTCTAGAATATTTTACAGAGAGAAAAAGTAGAAATTCCTTTTAGTAAAGGAATAAGATGTTCAAAACTATTACGTTTACCTTATATGTTTATCAAATACTACATACATGGGCTACTCACGTTTTACGGATCGATAGAAGTATTTTAACTGGAATCTTTTTATTCTGGATGGACATATCGTTTTTTAGTTTTTATAGAATAGGGATTTTCTGAATTAAACATTAGTAGGGTTAGCGTGCTGGCCTCGAGCAATTTGGACTAAGTTCAAATAAATATAATATTTCTACTGTAAAATTTCGCCTCAAGCTGCTAATTGAGTATTCCAAATCTCCAATATGTTTGAAATAAAATTTGGGGAATTAGGTTTCGTCATCTTTTGGCCTACATACCTTTTGAGGGGAAAAGAAAGATTAATCGAGGAAACATTTCATCTTCTCATATAAATCTGGGATCGAGATGCAACCGTTAAAAACGTACTGTCCAAATAAATTATCAGTCTATTTTAAAATTTGTAAAAGTTTCACATTACAAATAACGTATAATTGAACCAAACATTTGTCATCCTTTCAGTGGACAAAGCCGCGGGAACAACTACTAGTCTGTATTTATAAAAGCCAAAAAGTTTGACTGACTGACTGACTGACTGACTGGCTGACTCACTGATCACAGTTTCTCAAAAACTATAAGGCTTTGGGCCATGAAACTTGGCACAATGAATCATTATAGGCTCTAGATGCGTACTAAGAATGTATTGTAAAATATATTCTCTCAAAAGGCTAAAATAGGTTATATTATAAAAATTAAAATGGCGGCCTTTTTTAGTTTTCAAAGTTATTTTCCAAAACAATGCAGGGCTTTGGGCCATGCATCTTGGCTCAAATATTCTTTGTAGGCTGTAGATGCATACTAATGAAGGATTTTAAAATATTTTCCCTGGAAAAAAGTAAATTCAAAAATTTAAAATGGCGGCCTTTCCAGTTTTTAGAGCTATGAATTCAAAATATCAATAGAAGGTCTCTACAGTATTTTAAAGAGACAAACAATTAAATTCCATATACCTACTAAAAGAATAAACTGGAAAAAACTATTACGGTTTTCTTATATTATATTTGTCAGTTTCCACATACGGAGGCTATACTCGCGTTTTACGAATCACAAGTAATCGAACTAGAATTTTGAAACTGTGCGTGGACCCTGCTCACTCTGTTATTTTTATAGAATTGGGATTTTTTTGAATTTAAAATTTTAGGAGGGTTTGTATGCTGGTCGATAGCGATTTAGGCAAAGTTCAAACAAATACTATTTCTACCTAATATATAATTAAGGGCTTAGAACATTCTGATAAATTATTGAAATCATTAGTCTACTTGCAAATTTTTAAAAATTGCATAATACAAAAAACTTATAATTTAACCAAACATTTGTTATCCTTTCAGCGAGCGAAGCCACGTGTATATCTATTAGTCTATATATAAAAGCCAAAATGAATTGACTGACTGACTGACTGACTGACTGATCACAGTTTCTCAAAAACTAAAAGGCTTAGAGCAATGAAACTTGGCACAGATATTCTTTACAGGCTCTAGATGCGTACTAAGAAAGGATTTTGCAATATTTTCTCTCAAAAGCCCTAAATATGATATATTGTAAAACTCAAAATGGCGGCCATTTTTAGTTTTCAAATCTTACTTCCTCGAGAACTACAACAATTTGGGCCATGCAACTTGGCAAAATTATTCTTAATAGGCTTTAGGCCTAGATACAAAAAAAAGAAAGGATTTAAAAATGTTTTTTCTCAGACGGCTAAAATAGAGTATTTGAAAAAATAATAATATGGCGGCCACTTCAGTTTTTAAAACTACGGATTGGAGTACTGTAGAATATTTTCAGGGGATAGAAAATGTACGAGATCCAATCTAATAAAAGAATAATATGTAGACAAATTTTAAATAAGAAACGTTTTGGAGAAGTAGGTTTTTGGCCAAGTTTACTGTTTACTTTTTCTTACGGTTTTCGGTTTATTTTCAAAATGTGTTAAATTCAGATTAAAATTAAGTCGAAAATCCATCCTTAGCGTCTATTTGCTTTTAAATTCCGGGTTATCCCCATTGTCTGTATTGGGAAATGGGAGGAGGCTAATTAATACCATTTGCTAATCATAAGGGAAAATTTTTTAAAGGAAACGTTACACCTTCTCATTTCCATCTAGGGCGGAAGTAACATTTACTACACCTTAAGGGTGTATTGCATGCCCATGGCCCAAATAAATCAGTCTATATTTTAATTATTCCTCAAATTTGCACATGGAAATCATGGGATAATATGATTTAACTAAAATTAGTTATCCTTTCAGCGGGCGAAGCTGCGGGTATATCTGCTAGTATTAGATAAAAGCCAAACGTTTGAGTGACTGACTCACTCACTGATCACAGTTTCTCAAAAACGCTTTGGGCCATGAAACTTGGCACAATTAATTAATATAGGCTCCAGATGCGAACTAAGAACGGATTTTAAAATGAATTTAGGGATGAATCTTGGCTCAAATATTCCCTATAGGCTCTAGATGCATACCAATTAAAGATTTAAAAAATGTTTTCTCTGGAAACGCTAAAATGAGGTAAATTAAAAAATTAAAAATGGCTGCCTTTTTAGATTTTACAGCTATGATTACAAAATATCAATAGAAATGCTCTAGAATATTTTAAAGAGACAAAAAAATGAAATTCCATTTGCTCAAAGAATTAACTGTACGAAACTATTACGGTTATCTTATACAGTACTATACATTTGTCAGATACCACGTATTACATAGACTACTCGCGTGTACATACATATGTGTACTGAATCCTCATCCCCCTCTCCCCAAAGGGACGCAAAGTTTGGCTTTGCTATTTAGCAGTTCATTTGTTTTACAATCTATATATATAAAGGAGAAGGGGTTTTCTATCGGACAGCAAATCTCCAAAACTATAAGACCTAAAGAGTTGAAATTTGGCACATGTGCTCCCCTTGGGTCCTAGATGCACACTAAGAAACGTTTTTACAAAATTCCCAAAGGGTTTCGCCCTATGGTACTTCAAAGTTTTAATGTTAAATTATAGGGAAGGATATAAGGTTGTCATGGCAACCTTAAAAAGTATGACGAATTAAATCCTAAAAAAAGACAGGGGAAGATTTTATGTTTTTCCACGGGTGAAACCGTGTTGATCAGCTAGTTAAGTCATAAAATATTAATAAAAATAAATTTTATTTTGTTTTGTTCAGAACGACAAAACTGATGATGATCACAAATTAGTATGAAACTTGAACTTTAGTAGCGTAGTGCGTACTCCTCTGCCATCTTATATCATCTACTGGTGATAAGTTGCTGCCTCTGCGATCTAAAATTGGATAAATACGCTTTGAAGGGGTCTTGTTCTACCCTGATTCCGGCAGGTTATACAGGGTGTTTTATTTAACGCAACCCGAAACTTTATTTTATCAGTGAATGATTATTCCCCCCAAGATCCACGCATTTGGCCCCAATATATTATTTTCTTTTGGTGTACATAAAAACTAATTCCTACTAAAAAGATTCACAGGATATTCAGCTTGAAAATAAATATTACAAATTTAATACAAGAAATTCAAAGAGGTAATTTGCAAAACGTGTTTAGAAATTTGATGGAGACACAACATTGTATAAATAAATGTCAATGGCGAATTGTTTGAACAAAAAAACAAACGCTACATGAGATCAAACTTAAATCTCATGTGGTTGTGTAAAATGCAAAGATGGCCAAAACAATGCTCATTTCATCTTTATATGTGCATTATTCCATCTTAAAAATTGGGTTGCGTTAAAAGAAAAACACCCTGTATAAACAATTTTGAGCAAAAACGAAAGAACTAATATTTTTATCAAAATAAAGATCAGATCTTCCGTATGACCCTAATAGCTAACATGGCACTATATGCATTTACATATTCAGAATTCAAACGCTTCCCCTCCACCACTCAAACACCCATAAATTTATAAATTTGGAAAGAAGCCTTTCCCAATACTCCCCAATGAACGACCTTGTTAATTTTCAAGGTTCTTTTTCAAGAAGTTCGGGCTGTGCATTTACACATCAGTGCACAATATGCAGCATATTTGCAACAACTTTTATAGTCCAAATTCATGTAGTGTTTGTGGAACTGATCTGTCAGTCAGTCAATTAGTCAACCGTAGTATGTGGACTTTATATATTATTACTAGAGGACCCACGCTGCTCCGCAGCAGTAAATTTTGGCACTAAGACACGAAATCAACTCAAATCAAATAATTCTTCATTTACAAAATTAATATTACATGCAATGGATCTTTACAACTTCAATGTGACTTGCCCGACACTTGCCTCAGTTGAAAAAGAGGTGCATGTAGCTGGGCCCGGTTATGTTGGAATTTCAGAAAACCAATTAAACCACGATTTATTACCAAGTTGGTAATAATTTGTTCCACAAAGGAAAACGTAGGACTTTCATGAGATATTCTGTACTTAAGTTTTCGGGACAGCGACGTGTCAGCCCGGCACATACGACTTTACAAACTAACTATATACCATGCTAAAATACCCTCGTTGCAGACCTGCATACTCAGCGAATTTCATATGCAAAAGAACATAGTTCAAGCCAACACTGCGAGATTTGATGTGTTTTTTTGTAAGCTCCATAACATTAACATAGGGAATGAGTATACATCAGGTTTGCTGCCATGAAAATGGAAATATCGGGTATTTTAGACTATTATACATTAGATCTCATCTAGATGAAGACATAAACCAATTTTTATCAAGATGAATATGTTGACAAATAAGCAAGATAAAGAATTTTACTTATTACCCATAAGGTTAACATTGGGACAACGTACGTGTTTACCACTTTCAATATCTCGGTAACCAATGGACATAGACCAGTGATTCAAAATCCTAAATTGTTCTTTTTTTATCTGAATTCAATGGTGCCAACACAAATTGGATAAATTTTGTTTTCCTATGTAAATATTCAAAAACCCACTTTAGGCGGGGGGTTATCCCCCTTTACCCCCCTTCCAGTGGTCCGATCGGGCTGGTTCACAAATTCGTCCAATTGATTACCACTTTACACGTCTGTACCAAATTTCATTACGATCAGACCATAAACGGACTCAGAAAAAGAAAACCTAATTTATATATACAATATATAAGATTTGTGTTGTTCGGAATTCAGCAGAGTGCTCCAGGAACATCCGATCATAATAATCAATAGCTCAAATGAAAGCTGGTATTTCACTGAAGGTTTTTAGCAAATAGAAGGTTCTAAAACATATAGAATTACTTAATTAGAACTGGGGAAATATATCTTCAATTGAACTCATAATTCGGGAAATAATCAAATTTATGTTTTTTTGTCGAGTAATACAGTATATTAATGAATGCCGATCCTTGATGGCAAATCTTTGCGTGTATACCTTTAATTTAAGACCTTATTTATGAAAATCGGTCGAGCAGAAGAGCCAAACAGACTCGGAATAGAAAAACAAAATTTTTTTGTGTTGTTCGGAATTTAGCAGCGTGCTTCAGGTACGTCTGATCTTAACAATCAATAGCTGAAATGAAAGGTGGTATTTCGCTGAAGGTTCTTAGACCAAAACATACACATTTACGTAATTGGAACTGGGGAAATATAACTTAAATTGAATTCAAAATCCCGGAAATAATAAAATTAATGTTTTTTGATCGTTTAATACAGTAGATAAACGAATGCCGATGCCTGATGGCAAATCTGTGCGTGCATACCTTTAATTTAAGACCTCAATTATGAAGATCGGTCGAGTAGAAGAGCCAAACGAACTTGGAAAAGGAAAACCATATTTAACTCCCATAAGAAATGTACAGGGAGGAAGTTGCTTTTGTGCATAACTCGAGTAATACGGCATTTAAATGAATGCGGTTGCTTGATGGCAAATCTGCGCTTGCATACCTTTAATTTAAGACCTCAATTACGAAAATCGGTTGAGTAGAAGAGCCGGACGGACTCGGAAAAGAAAAACCAAATTTTTTTAATATATAGATACAGAATGGCTATGTGTATTCACACACAATACCTACACTACTATGGCACTAAGTATTCAGAATGGCTATGTGAATACTTACACGTAATGATCCAGTAGTTGGAGGAAAGAGAAAACGTATTGTTATAAAACTCTTGGGCAGGATATCTATTCTGTGGATTGTAATTGCTAAATCCAGATCTACTGGACTTAGATTTGGGTCCAACTGACGAGCACTTCCCTTCACAGTGTTGATAGTAACGTTCCGCTCCATGGCAACCTTCACATATATAGGGGAAGGCAATACGTTTAATTTATTCAAGACTTGTGTATTTTTCTTGGTAGCCACGCTCAAAGAAACGAGTTTGGACTTAACATTTGATTTTGACCAAGAAAAAATATTGTTTTCAATTAGTGCCGACTGAAAGAATAACAACATTAAATGTTAATTGAAAATAAAAATATTGGATATTCATTTTACAGCGTTTACATAAATGAATGGTGCAGTTTAATGCTTATAAAAATATAATCTACGAGGTAAAAAAATATTTTTTGAACCTCTGAATTCGTCAGCTCAAATAGTTTTATTACTGTATCTCAGAAAACAGCAGTTTACATGTTGTCGGTTAAGTTGAGCAATACCTTCGAACATTCTATTCTGATCTAAAAACGTTTAATGATCAAGGGAAGCCAAGTGTGTGCTGTTGTTGTGTTAATTAGGGTAAGTTTTTCTTAGTACAAATGGCTTTTAGGTAACTATTTAACAAAGCTCCTCCTCACTAAAACAACATTACATGTTGGGATGTTGGATTGAACAGTTCGTAGGAACATTTTCGGTATGAAAACGGAATACGTCTTGAAGACTGCCTCTATCAGAGGAAACAATTACAAACTTTAGAAATTCTTGTCTTGGAGGACCAAAAAATCTCTCCCACAACGGAGTCTGAGGCTTAGAATCATAGTGACAACTCCGCATACAATTTTAAGTAAAAGGCAACATTTTCATTTCATACAAATAAAATTCAACTGTTGCATGAGATCAAACCGAATGATATAAGCGTGTCGAGTATGCAATCTTAAATCACATTGAGGAAAATGATTCTTTTTTAAAATGATGTGATGTTTCCAGAAGAGACAAAGTTTTTTTGAAATGAAAAAGTGTGTTAATAGACTCAACGTTCGACTTCAGAGCTCTCAACATCCTCATGAGATCATCGAAAAGTTACAAGACACACCAACAAAAATTAAAGTAAAAAGGTAAACTTCTGGAGGATACTGACCAAGAGATTGGACCTTACATTGCTAAACATTTTGTTATTGGTAATATTTACCTGGATACTAAATATATCAGCATAAAATTGGTTTTAATTAGGATTATAATTAAATAAACATGTTTAATGAACTTTTTACGGTTCACATTTTTATAAAGTTAAAACTGCACCATTCATTTATGAAAACCTTGTATTTAAAACAAAACTATTACTATACTGAAAATTTAATTACATTTCAAAACAAAACAATTACTTGAATATTATACAGATAAATAAGTAATTTCAGGATCAATATTTAACGTTTTCAACATTTCTATATAAACTAGCTAGCTGATGTGTCCCGTATTGCTAGAAAATAGTAAAAAAAATGTAAAAAAATTGCATCAGCTGTTTATTGCTTCACTTTCTATTCGTGCTCTTAAGGAAAATGTTATCAAAATACTAATATTCTTCCCGGAATTTTCTCACCGAGACATTTCATTCAAGTAAAGGGTTGAGGGTTCAAGGTTTTCTCGAAAGTTACGATTAGTTTGGGCTTTATATGCAGGGTGTATCCGAAATGCACCAACAAACTTTCGGATATTGTTACTGAGGTCAAAACAAATAAAACATGTCGCATAAGTATATACTTATGCGACATGTTTTATTTCAAAGAATTTCATCCTATCTCACTCAGTTTTCCATCTGTTGGTCTGAACGTGTTTTTTACATGATTAATCATAACTTTTGAACTACTACAGTTACCAACCTCAAACTTTGTGCACAAATGCTGGCTATTAGGACCTATCTTTGTGCTGAGTATCAAGTTTCTTCTTTTTGCCATTTCAAAATGGCAGCTGTTTTAATTTTTCAAAGATGAATAATTTAGAAAATATGAACTTTTATAAAAATAACATGAGATAAAAAAGGTGCGAAATTTAATTTCCTTTAAGAAAATATACAATTTTAATGGGGCCATGACACTAATAACGGAGAAAATTCAATTTTTATAAAGTAACAACTTGCTAAATTATTATTTTGCCCAAATTTACGGCTAAAACTTCAGAAAAATATATTTTTCTCCATTATTTGTGTTACGACCTTATTAAAATTGTACATTTCCTGAAAGTAAATTAAATTTTGCACCTTTTTCGTCACTTGCTATTTTTCATGAAGCTTTTTAGTTCCTGAGTAATTAAGCTTTTAAAAATTAAAACGGCCGCCATTTTTAAATGGTACAAAGGAGAAACTTGATACTAAGCTATGTGTATTTAGTTTGTAGTTGGTACCTCTAGTAGCTCAAAAGTTAAGATCAATCATGTAAAAAACACTTTCAGACCGACAGGCGGAAAACGGAGCGAGGTAGGATATGTACTTATATGACATTTTTTATTTGTTTTGACCTCAGGAACAATATCCAAAGGTTTTTTTGGTGTATTTCGGATACACCCTGTATAAATGTGTTGTGCAACTATGCATAAAGCCCAAACTACCCGTAACGTTTGAGAAAACCAAAGTACGACACCCATAAACCCCATAAGGCCTACTTGATTGCAAGATCTCGAAGAGAAAATCCCAGGCAAAATATTACTTGTCTTGTAGCATTTTCCCTAAGGTCACAAATTTAAGAAAAGGGATAAACAGCAGTTTAATTTATTATTATTTACTTTTTATACATGTGTTTACATATATTTGTTATTTTTGAAAAATTAAAATTTTATTTTCCTGCTGAAAGAATGAGATTAAAAAATATATAGCTTTTGAAGGGCGCTCTAATTTTAAAAGATAAAAATTTGCTGATGAAAAAGGAAGAAAAAAGTACATGAAGTTGAGTCTCTAGCATCCGATGTACTAACTGACGTGTAACTGGAGTACAAATGGACATTACACTCGAATTGAGTATTTAGTGGAGAATGGGTAAAATATATATATAATATTTTAGTGACAACGATAGGAGGAAAGGGAAGGAGGGAAAACGGTCCGAAGAGTAGGGAAGGAGGGAAAAAGTTCCGATGAGTAAGAAAGGAGGAGGGAGGGAATATGGTAAGTAGTAAATGAAGGAGAAAAGGAGGGACAAGTGGAAAGAAGGTCGGGAGGAAGGGAAGTAGAGAGTGAGGGGAAGAGGGAGAGAACTGTAATGAGGGGTGTATGGGATAAACTGATTTAATGACTGAATTTTTACTGTTCTCTGAATCAATAATCAGTTCAGTCTAAAAGAAATAATCGTGGAATCTTAAAAAATTCTAATTACTAAAAATCATACCATAAATATAAGCCAGAGGTGAGGTAAAATAATTAATAAAAGATTGAGCCTTTCTCTTTTGCTTTTAGATCCCATTTGGTTGTATTATGTATTTGGATGGAAAATGTGTATTATATGAAATGTATTTAGAAACACATTAGTTAACAAAGATCATTTTCAAAAATAGCTATCCTTATTTTTCGATTTGTAAATTGGTCGAATTTAGTTAAGTTAATCACTGGCGATCTCTAGTTAAATTTATTATGCCTATTCCTACTATAATCTTTTTATGGCATATAATTCTGGGGCAACTCTTCAGACATTTCTTACACACTTGATTATTTTTAGACGTTCTCACAGCCGACTGTTGTTAATGTTAATCGTATGTGATTATTCCTGCCCCTCTTTCAGCTGTTTTCGCCTGCATTCGTTAAGCTGCAACATATTTACATGTATGCGTGAAAATTTGAGGACGCTCTAATTGATTGATTTCAATGTTATTCTTATGGGTTTGAATTGTCTCCCGGTGAGAGACACTTTACTCCCCTGGGAGACAAATTATTGTTTTACTCACTCACTACAAGGAGTAAAAAGCGTCTAAACATTGCGGGAAGAACATGTATTTTCTCCACCTATGTGTCTACAACATTTCAGAGCTTTTAGTAGGCATACCTGGAAAAATAAATCTCTGTCCTTGTTTACATCTTCATCAGAAAAGGTTTTCAGAAATTCTTCAGAAACATGGAAAGGGATATCGCTCTCCTTCTTGAGAATTTTTGTTATGGGATTATCTTCATCAGCTGCCTGTGGAATAGTTGAGAATTCAATTTTCAACCGGAATTCTTTTTGACGAGAGCAAGAGCACTAAAAACGAAAAAGCTATTTCTCTTGGGGAAATACGTCCTAAAATTTTATTGATGCTGTTTTTTGCCTGGGTTTTTTGTCTACCTAAGTGAAAATTGTTTTAGGAGTAGATAATACCAGGAACATATTATCCAGTTTAGAGAATTAATTTAAAACGCCGTTTGAAACATTAGATTGCATTCCATACTTATCTAATGTGAAATTTAATTGAATGGGTTGTTTATTCCTTAGTGCAAACATAAATACCAACTGTATTGCGTAAAACGTGTCAAGTCATTGATTTAAATTCAAAATACTTATTTTTAACATTATGTCTGTATAATTGTACACATATAAGATGTATTTAATTTAGCTTGAATTAACCTAGGTATACTGAAGCCATTGTTCCATCTTATCTAACACATACATTATACATTTATGAATGAATCTCAGAAATACCCTGTTGTAACAGAACTGCATACTCAGTGAATTCTAATGCTTATAATTATATTCAAACTGAGCATAAGCTATATATGATTTTTTTCTTTCTTCGGAATAAACTGGGGTATATGCAAATCTGCTGCTGCATGTTTGTGAAAATTGGATGGTGTTAAATATTTATACCATTTCAATATTCCCACTTTCTACTGTACTATTTGAAATTAGTTATCCGATGTTTATTATTTGTTATGTTTTGTTTGCACTTCCAAATGTTTAGGAAAACAGTATTAATGAATGGTTTAAATATTACTTTTTTTGTAATTGTATTTTCAATCAATAAAGATTCAGGTTAAGCACTTGAAATGAATCAATTCATTTCAAGACAAATAAGATGGTTTTTAATCAATATTCAGTTGAACTTAACTAAAAGAGGTTATATACCAAGCTTTATCAAGCTATATCGGGAAATAACGAAGATATAGCATTATTTTATTCCCTTTAGGATAACATTGGGAATGATTATGTAAGTTTACTTCCACGAAAATAAAAAATCATGGATTTGATGCTGGTATAAAATTTAAAATATAATAAACCACAAACCAAAATCTTTCAAATATACTCAGAAATAGGGAGGCTGTATAAAATTTTACTTATTTCCTTAAGGTTAACACAGGAAAAATATACTGTGCTTGCCGCTTTTTGTATCTCGGTAAACAAAGAAAGTAGAGCAATCAATCAAAATAATTTTTCTTTTCTTTCTTGAGCTGAATCCGACGGTAAAGTTGAAATCAGATTATTTAAATGTTCTCAATTTAAAACTTAAATGCCAGGTGAGGGGGGAGGGGGGTTATCCTGATACTGTAGCAGTAATTGAGTTTAAAATCGTGTCACCGTCGAACTACTCATATCGATGTGCTTACAACTTAATGTAACCTTCATCGACAATACTAAGGTCCTAAATAAAGACCACATCAACTGGGATGGAGTTCATTTCAACTATGATGGATCCAAGTTACTGTATTAGCCAAAAAAATAATTAACATCCTTGAGCAAACCAAGATTGACCGTCCTCAAATTAACTCCCCTCAGATTGAAAATGACTCTAACAATGATAAGCACCCAAACGGGATTGCTGCCTCCTGACAGTCTCGACTAATGAATATACAGTGTAGCACCAAATACAACAGATGGTTACGGGATAATGACTATAGGCCTACCTCAGAAAATACAGAAAATATAAAACAATTAATGAACAAATGAATATGCCTTAGCAGTTTTACCTAAACGTACAAATAGGACTACAGGGCAAGATTTCGACCAATTATTACGCAAAATTTTGGTATTTTTCCCTAAAATCAGAATAATTATACTTTCTTGAATGTAAATTAGAAAATAATATTGCACAACGTACATTGCGAACAATTAGAGCTCCAGATTGCAAGTAAATTTGTTTGCAGGATTCGTGGTGTTACAACCAACAAACTGCGGTGAACCAAAACATTCTAGAAACATACTCATCACTGCTTTGCTTCGTCCTTAGTCGAGTAATGTTTCAACAGATTAGTCCAGTACCTAGACATTAACTATATACTAATGTTGCACCCACTGGCAATGCTGGTGTTGTCTTCTTATATACCTATACTAGAAGAACCCGTGGCTTCGCTCACGATAAAAATTAAACATACACTTTCACTCATCAATTATATCGTTTTGCTTTCCCATTTATTTTTCTTGGTGTAAAATCTACTTCTTTGAACATATCAAATGTACTTCCATAAAACAAAAAACGTTTTTAGAAATTTGTTCGTAGTACGCATATGCTACGACGGGGGTATTCTATTCCTGCCTAAAGTGCCTGTCTTTATAAAAAATGTGACCATATCCAGCACCCCACCGACAAAGCCCCAAATGGTGTTGCTGCCCTGGGTAGGCTCATGCCCAATATCAGCGGTCTTTCCTCTTGCAAGTGCTGTTTGCTTGTATCGGCTGTCCAGTCGATCTTGCTATCAGGTGAAGAGGATTGCGCTCACAAACTCAAGAAGCGAATTTACAGAGACTGGCTCACCCAAGACAAACGCCGAGAATTTATGGTCGTTTCTGCGTAACGCACGGTATCTGAGCTTGCCCTGATGATGATCATGGGGCACGATATAAGGAATAGCACCCTTGGCTTTTTCGACGGCTTTGAATCTACTCGCATATGTAGCATAGCAAGGCCACACTGTGGGGCCTTGAGCATAGTTACCCTTAATTTGAAATTTATTGCACCCCTGTCGCAGCAGACCTGCCTATTAGAAATCCTATTTCTTTCCTTCATGAAGGCATACGTGTTAGAGGAACCATGGAACATGACTTGAAATTGTATTCACTGTAAAAAATCATTTTCTTAAGGTTTTTGGGTCTACCTTGAACAAAAAATTACAATTCCACTCCAGCAATTATTAAAAAGTGCTGTCTTCCGTTTTTAGACTCTATATTGAACAAAAAGATTGATTGAGCCGTCCCGGCAATTTTTTAAAGTGCTGTAGATAAAATTAATACTTTACTGTAGCACACTCTTCCTCTTTAGTTGTCATAAAAAATAAGTCCTTCAAGTATAAGTGATCAGTGATCACAGAAGTCCTTCAGTAATATCAATTATTTATTTTATTTTATACTACATACCAGCATTTTATATAGTGTATTGCACTTAAAATATATTCAAGAGTCTTAATTCATTAACCATCTGGCACCAAGTAACAAATCTTCATGTAAACAAATACAATTAAATAGCAGAAAGAAATACCATTAATTTACATCACCTGTTTAAAATTTTACTTTCACATGTTTTGTTAGAAAATAAATCTAACTCAAATTCTTTCAAAATCCCTGACATGGGTACCTTCAAGACGGTCCCAGGGCTAAGCCCTGAAAGTTATCGCGAAATTCAAGGTGTATAAACCTACTTCATGAAATTCTACATGTATCTACCAAGTTTCGTGGCCATCGGTCCAGCGGTGTCTGAGTTTATCAATGCTCTATATATATATATATATATATATATATATATATATATATATATATATATATATATATATATACTAGAAGAACCCGTGGCTTCGCTCACGATAAAAATTAAACATACACTATCACCCATCAATTATATCGTTTTGCTTTCCCATTTATTTCTCTTGTTGTAAAATCTACTTCTTTAAACATATCAAATGTACTCCCATAAAACAACGAAGTTTTTGGAAATTTGCTCTTAGTACGCATATGCTACGACGGGGGTATTCTATTCCTGCCTAAAGTGCCTGTCTGTATAAAAAATGTGACCATATCCAACGCCCCACCGACAAAGCCCCAAATGGTGTTGCTGCCCTGGGTAGGCTCATGCCCAATATCGGCGGTCCTTCCTCTTGCAAGTGCTCTTTGCTTGTATCGGCTGTCCAGTCGATCTTGCTATCAGGTGAAGAGGATTGCGCTCACACACTCAAGAAGCGAATTTACAGAGACTGGCTCACCCAAGACAAACGCCGAGAAGAATTTATGGTCGTTTCTGCTTAACGCACGGCATCTGAGCTTGCCCTGATGATGATCATGGGGCACGATATGAGGAATGGTACCCTTGGCTTTTTCGACGGCTTTGAATCTGCTCGCATATGTAGCATAGCAAGGCCACACTGTGGGGCCTTGAGCATAGATACCCTTAATTTGAAATTTATTGCACCCCCGTCGCAGCAGACCTGCGTATTAGAAATCCTATTTCTTTCCTTCATAAAGGCATACGTGTTAAAGAAACCATAGAACATGACTTGAAATTTTATTCACTGTAAAAGATCATTTTCTTAAGGTTTTAGGGTCTACCTTGAACAAAAAGTTACATTTCCACTCCAGCAATTATTAAAAAGTGCTGTCTTACGATTTAGGCTCTATATTGAACAAAAAGATTGAATGAGCCGTCCCAGCAATTTTTTTAAAGGTCTACCTTGAACAAAAAGTTATATTTCCACTCCAGCAATTAATAAAAAGTGCTGTCTTACGTTTTTAGGCTCTATATTGAACAAAAAGATTGAATGAGCCGTCCCTGCAATTTTTTTAAAGTGCTGTAGATAAAACAGTAGCACACTCTTCCTCTTTAAACAGCAGTTTGTTGTCATAAAAAAGAAGTCCTTCAAGTATAAGTGATCAGTGATCACAGAAGTCCTTCAGTAATATCAATTATTTATTTTATGTTATACTACATACCAGCATTTTATATAGTGTATTGCACTTAAAATATATTCAAAAGTCTTAATTCATTAACCATCTGGCACCAAGTAACAAATCTTCATGTAAACAAATACAATTAAATAGCAGAAAGAAATGCCATTAATTTACATCACCTGTTTTAAATTTTACTTTCACATGTTTTGTTAGTAAACAAATCTAATTCAAATTCTTTCAAAATCCCTGATATGGGTACATTTAAGACGGTCCCAGGGCTAAGCCCTGAAAGTTATCACGAATTTGAAGGTGTATAAACCTACTCCATGAAATTCTACATGTATCTACCAAGTTTCGTGGCCATCGGTCCAGCGGTGTCTGGGTTTATCAATGCTATATATATATATATACATATATACCAACATCCTCTTTTATACTTATAGATATATATATATATATATACCAACATCCTCTTTTATAGTTATAGAAAAGGGAAAGCCCTCACTCACTCACTCACTCACTCATCACTAATTCTCCAACTTCCCAATAACCCAGAAGGCTGAAATTTGGTACACTGTTTCTTTAGGCATTAAATAGGAAAACTAAGGGGGTCATCCTGATCTGACCCTCGGACTCCACCACAGGCCCTCGTAAAGACCCCATATTATCCTTATGGCAGAATATAAATTGATGAAATGTTTGTATTTAAACAGATGTGAAAAAGCAAGAAATTTAGTTTAGTGACAAACCAGCTGTCAGGAACAGAACATAAAATAAATCACATACAGTACTAGATATACTTTTAAGACCTTTCTTCCCTGTGACAGCTGTTATTGAGAGCTAATTTAAACCATTTATTTTATCTACATCATTAGAAAAAATACTTTGCCTTTGTCTTTTAGCGAATTTCATTGAAAGAATTATTACCATAGGTCTCACGGTCAGAGACCATGATAACTTTCCATTTTGGAGCTCCCAGAAGCAAAAAACACTATTCAAACTATATTTAAAGCTGAAAACACAGTACATTGTCCCTATAGAAAAATTCTATATCTCGGTTATTACTCAACATATCTTGATAAAACTTGGTATGTGGCTTTTTTGGTTCAGATTCACCTGATATTGTTTTAAAACCACCAAATTTTTACATGACTGTTGCAGTAGACCTGCATACTCATTCCCATGTTATTCTTATGGAGGAAATGAAATAAGGTCATTCACATAGTCTTGAGGTCTGCTGCAACGGGAGTATTTTTATGTTCAAGATAGACCCTAAAAACCTTAGATTTTTTTGACATTATATTAAGGCAACTTCGACGTTTTGAGTACATAACTTTCATGAAACAGAAAACTGCTTTAGGATTTTCTAAGTACGCCGGGTCTGCTGCAACGGAGATAGTTATATTCCTGCTTAAGGGCCACTATATACCATGCATGCGAGCAGATTCAACGATATTGGGCATAAGCCTTCCCAGGGCAGTGGCTCCGGCGAAATTGTGGTTCGGATCCCACGTAAAAATGTAGGTCCCTTAGTTGCCATTGGCTGTTGGGCTAGCTATTAATTAACAGTCCTGTCTAAGGAATATGTCGGCCTTAGTCAGTAACAAGACTACAAGATCGCGCCACAATCATCCTTCACTCATCTGTCATTCATACTTGGCTTAAAATACCTACCTGGGTAGGTCGCCATTTCAACTAATGTATCTAATGTATCTCCCTTAAGGCCTTTATCGGCGGGGCACTGAATCTGCTTACATGTATACATTAGTACAAGGAGGCCAAATAGAAATACCTCCTGCGGGTGGCAGCAATAGAATAACTCCAGTCGCAGCAGACCTGCGACTTAGAGGATTCCTGAAAACATCTTTCTGGTTAATGAAAGTCCAGCTTCTTTATATTTGTCCAATACCACTGACCTATCGCTGCACAGCCCATACTTGACTTAGAACCTTGGACCTTTGCATGGACAATCTTAAGGGCCTGAGCATCCGCTAAGAACGGTTTTTTTAATTCGAAGTTTTAAGGGGTTTTGGTAGGATCGAAGTTTGTAAATTTTCCTACGCAAGTGGAATGGATGATCTTTAGTTTAATTTTCAATGTTCATTCAACAAGCAGGTGGTTCAGCTTCACATATGGATACGATTTTACAGCTGATTTATAATTTGGTTCCTTTAATAATGGTTTTTATAGTTGTTTTGTTGATTTTGTAGGTGATATGTACTACATAAAAGTTAAATTTAGTTTAGTTAGTTAAAGTTGTCATTTGTTTTTGTACCTTATCTGTTTAATCATAAACTCAGTATGTGACCCTAACTTCATTAAGGCAGCGGGAGTTACAGTTTTTATCGTGAGCAAAGCCACGGGCAACTGCTAGTTCAATTATATAGTGACGTTATACTTAGCCCTTCAGTATACTTAAGCTTGTTCAATACCATAAAAAGTTAATGAAATGTTTAATTGAACAGGTGGTCTTTGGTAAACGGTCATACGTTCTTATAAGTGTAAACGTTTGTGAGTTTACTTATCACTTTATTTAAGTCAGCTGTAATAACGTATGTCTGTCATATTATATATGTTAATTGTAACAACGTATTGACGAATGTAAACAAAGCAGACGAATGTAAACAAAGAAACCCAATTCCAATTGACAGATAAAAAATCAGTGCAGGAGTAATATCAATTGTCTCAAATAATTTTGAACATAGTTGAACATGGGTGAAGCCACGTCAATACTCATATAAGAGGATGTTGGTTTGTAAGATGTATGTAGACATGGGCCTATTCCACGAAAGAACAAGTTACATATTCACAAGTTTATACTTTTGGACACTTATGAAAAATAGTTACAGTTGTTACTTTCATAGTCACAAGTATCAGGATTTGAGGTTAGAGATACTAAAATTATTAAATCCAACTTTAATGACACTAAACCCAAGATGGAATTATTTTGTTAAAATGTTAAGGAATAATCAAAGGATATTTGATTCATTATACTAAGTAGAAATTTTGATACGTCTATTAAATGAATGGTCTCTTTATTGACAAACATTGAACATATGTGCTTGTGGACAAAAATGAAAGGGTAAACAAGTCTTGTTGTATCTAGTGAAATTTCACCTATTAACCTACACTAGTTAAAATAGCTAAAATTTTTAACCTAAACCAAGAGTTAAGAAACTTTGATTTTTTTATCTTTGATCCAGTTATAATTCATAGTTTCTCATCCTTAGCAATGAAAAGGCGTTGAAATGACATTTTACAAACAAGTTTTCTGCTGTGGTCATCGTATTTATCGCTGATATTAATTAGTACCGTAAACACGGGCTTCTTTGGCCCAATTTCAGAAAACTTTGTACAAATTCTTCGCCAATCTTTTTCTATTTCACCTTTATCGGTAGGGGTAACATTAATACATATCTTGACTATCCTAGGTATTGTGTTTGACTAGTTTTAAACCGTTTATTAAAATTTGTATTGAGAAAAACTTTTTTACCTTGGGCCAATGTTATCCTTGGGTTTGGGTTACTTTGGCCCAAGGCTGTAAAACCTACATAAAACGTTATAAGGGTAGCTAGGGCCAAAGAAAGACTTGGGTTTATGAGAAAATCATTTATTAACTATAACAATTTATTTAGAGATTTTTACTTTTTTATTTGTTGACCTTCTAGTACCGTAAACACAGGCTACTTTGGCCCTACTTCAGAAAACTTTGTACAAATTCTTCGCCAATCTTTTTCTATTTCACTTTTTTGGGTAGGGGTAGCATTAATACATATCTTAACTATCTTAGGTATTGTGTCTGACTAGTTTTAAAACGTTTATTAAACTGTGTATTGATTTAAATTATTTTTTCAATATGGGCCAAAGAAGGACCCAGGGTCAAAGTAGCCCGTGTTTACGGTTATCTTGTTTTTCATTAAAAAAATGGAACTATGCTGGCAGCACAGTATCGCCGAGGCGCTTCACCAAAAAATGCAAAGTTTTTGAAAAATGTGACTAGGTAAGAGGGATACAACGAGGCATGCTGAGCGCACCATTATGGTACAAGTACACTCTCGGAAGACAGGGCCTTCTGGACAAATCGAGTACAAGAGTTTTCATAGTGCAGACAGCATGCCTCGTTCTATACATCCGTTTCATTAAGGCTAAGGATTCAAAATCTTCCCCAAGATTCGCCGAGAATATATAAAAAAGACTCGCCTAATCCCCGCGAGAGTTTGTTTATGCTGAAGACATTAACTGGGTAGCCGAGTGGATAAAATGCTCACATCATAACCTGAGGATCACCTCTTCGAATTATGACCACGATCGAAACTGAGTCCGGTCGTCATTTGTTATGATAGGGCTATGAATTAATATTGCTATCCATCAAAAGGTCTGCGATAATACATCAACAGTTGCAACGTCATTGATGACCATTTTAAACTGTATGAATGTAGTTTCATACACATTTTATTGCTTAACTTTAGAGAAAACGTTGGTATACATTGTGAGGAACACGGTAAATCTCGGATGCTTACAAGTTAAAGCGGTTAGAATCGGATTTTTTGGGAGTTGAAGGAGAACAAAATGATACTCAATCGATAACGTACTGATTTTTTATGAAATCCTTAATATGATTTACTTTCAATGTACTTTCCTCTTTTGTTCATAGTAACACAACATTCCAAATGGAAAAGGCAAGTCTATCTTTGTATCTAAAGTCAATGGTATAAACGTATGATTAGGAAATCACCCATTTAAAAACATACTATTTCATATGATAAATCACAGCTGTACTGTATTTCTTAAAATTAATTAATTTATGTTTATTTTTTTCGGTAAGTAAATATGTAAGAATTCAATGGTGAATCGGTAAAAATTTGCTGGTTAAAAAAGAAAACACTTGTGAAAATAAAATCACAAGTTTATACAAAATTTATACAAACTCACTTGTGGATATGTAACTTGTTATTTCGTGAAATGAGCCCCTTGGGTCAAAATAAGTAAAAACGTTTATATAAACATAGGTCCTAAAGTGCTTCGTTTTCCTAATCCTTTTACGGACTCGGACATTTGTGTATACACATATATAAGATTATGTAAGACAATCTTATATATATATATATATATATATATATATTCATTAATTTCAATGAAACACTGAAAATATTACAAAAAACTCACTACCTATATTTCGCTTTACGCATCTTCAAGTGAAAAATTGTATAAAATAAAATAGAAATATAAATAAATTATGACATTTAACAAAAATTATAAAACTGTATAAATATAAACAAAAAAACATCTTGTATAAGGTATTTTGAATTAATATAACTATCTTAGGTTATATTAATTCAACTCCCGTGGGGCACGTGGGGAAATTTTGACTTTTAAATCATTTGATGCGCTTGCTCCATGAACCTCAATTCTTGTGTTGTAGAAGCAGCATCTAATTGTCGAACTGGTGTAAAGCTGTAAAACTTCAAATCTTTCTTTGTGTAACTTTGCATGTTTATCTAGTGGTAGTTCCATTTTGTTGTGATTGTATGCAAATCTATGTCCTGTGACTCTTGTTCTTAACGAGTTGATTGTCAAGCCAATGTAATCTTTTAGGCATTGTTTGCATTTAACTTGATATACGACGTTTGTCGAATCACAGGACAGATTTTTATTTTTTATGGAATAACTTTTCTTTGTAGTGCTGCTCGTAAAAGTTGAGGTGCATGGAAGCATTTTGCAGACCATGCATCTAGGTTTGTGGCAAGCTTAAGCTTTATATTTTCTTTCTTTTGTCGCCTCTTCTTGTTTTTCAGGACGTTTCGGTTTTGTAATTCTTAAAGTACTGGTGGTCTGCGAAATATGATGCGAGTGACACTTTTGAATATTTCATTTGTTGAACACGATTGCTGAAGGACATTATAAGCTATTTTTAAAATGTTATTTAATTTGTATAACCCTGGGTGGTATGTGGTTATAAACTTTGGATCGTCTTTATTAAAGTTAGATTTAATATTTTTAGTCAGGTTTCTTATATTTAGTTTTGAGTTTAACAGTGTTCTTGGATATCCCCTCTTAGTGAAAGCTATTAATAGATTGTCCATGCAATTTTCCATATTTTTCTTTTCACTACATAAATCAATATATTTATTTATTTACAAGATATATATAAGATTAAAGAAATACCAATACTGTTCTAGATTCAAATAATACTTTACCAGGGCCCAAATTTGAAATCTCTTGTCTAAAGAAGTCAATTTAGCTGGAGGCAATCCGGGCGCCTGAACGTAGCTGAGAACATCTTTTGATTTGTCAATTATTTTTCCATATGTTTGAGCATTTTGTCTCAGCTGCAAAAATAATATAAGAGTATTAATTAATTAATCATAGATGCTCACAGCTATTTAATAAACTTAGTTATAAAATTAACATCCAGATACCTTCTAAATTATAAAGTTACAATGGTCCTAGTCCCAGTTCCACTCTTACCTACTACGGAAACTATTCTATTCTAAATTATAAATTACCTATAAATCAATTCATTTAAACTGCGTCCTGAAAACCATGAATTTTTATACTTAATTGTTTACATAACAAAAGTTCAAAGTGACACATTTACAGCCAGCTGATTTTAATTATAAAATATGTAACAACTCTCCACCCTTAATCAGCTGTATGAAGAGTTGAACTTAAAGAGGTAGCAGTTGATCCAAATGTCTGGTTCAAACCCTTCCATCATCCAGTTCAACTTCGTACATAACTTTGTCCAATTTTGCGGTTATTCCTCATGATACCCACTTCTTTTTAGATGAGTAATTTCTTGCTTAGACTCTTTGGAGTACGTTTAGCTTTCTTCTGTTCTTATCCTGGTTCAGTCGTATTTTGTCTTCTTTAATTTCCGATAAAACGTTAAGTCGTGTTCTAATGTCTCTGCCAAACATTAATTTATACGCAGGCAGACCTGTTGAGTTTGGAGCTTTTCTTATCTGTGTCAGCAGCCTGTCGAGCTTGCATTGCTGGATGTCTCTGGGTTCTCCAGCCATTGCACGGAGAGAGTTCTTGACGAACTGTACAAAACGTTCGGCTTGTCCGTTGCTTGACGGGTGAAACGGAGCGGTAGTTCTGTGCCTTATTCCATTGTTTCGTAAAAATGTTTAAAAATCCAAATATGTAAATTGTGGTCCATTGTCACTTACCAAGGTTAAAGATAGCCCGAAAATTGTAAGTAAGTGTCTCAGTTGATGTATACACCAGGCTGTCGTCGTGACTTTATTCGCAATTACATCAACCCATTTTGAAAATGAATCGACTATAACAAAAAAGTGTTGACCTGGTTTCAGTTCGAAGAAGTCGATATGTATTCTATGCCAAGGTGCAAAGGTTCTTCCCATGGATGTAGAGGTAGTGAGGTGTGAGATGAAGCTTGGGAGTTTACAAACAAACCCAGATGAACTTGGATTTTCCCAGGAAGGGAAATACATATTTACATATGATAAATTAATTCAACAAAGAATTTCTTGTGTCAGTCATGTGTTACATGCTAAACAAAAACATGTCACCTATTTATTGATTTTTATTCAAAGAGCAAAATATTGTTTCTAATATCAACCCACATTTATTTAGTTTTGGTTTAGTATTTTTATCTACCAGACTAGTAACGTAATCACCTGGCTTTGTTTACTTCCACGTCATCACTGATTTCTTCCCCTCCTCTGTTGAAACTTCAAACTCAAGCTTCTTCTCATACCTCACTACCTCTACGTCTTTCGATGGTTCTTTCTTCTTTTGTATAAATTTTTTACATAATTTAGCTATATTCTCGATATCAGCATCCATATTTTTCCAATACAGGTAGCTTCGAGCTAACTCTTTCATTTAGTGATTCCCAAGTGGCCGATATGAAGCTCGTTAAGTATTTCCGATTGTAAATATAACTTTATTATAACTCTAGAACCTCTAAAAATACCTCCATCGTGTAATGAAAGTTCATTATCGTGAAATCCTAGCTTTTCCACACATTCTCCCTTTTCCAAAGCGTTTAATACAGCATTAAGTTCCTTGTCCTTTTTCTTACGTTCTGCCAACATTTCTTTGGTTACAGGAATTACCAATAATTGATTTGCTTGCACTTTTGAGTATATATCCTCTTTGTCATTCATATGCTCAGTAGGAAATCTGGACAGGAAGTCTGCACTCGAGTGTTCTGTGGTTCTTCGGTATTGGATGTCGTAATCAAATCCTGATAGAAATAAAGCGTAGTTAAGTAACCTAGTGGCTGACATAGCTGGTAGTGATTTTCTTGGGCTGAATATAGACACTGGTGGTTTGTGATCCGTGATTAGGGTAAACTTTCGTCCATAACAATATGGGAAAAACTTCTTTACCCCCCAATAAATTGAAGTTGCCTCTTTGTCTATTTGGCTATACTGTTTTTCATTCTTTGTTAATGATCTCGATGCAAATGCAATAGGTTTTTCCGTTCCGTCCTCATATCTGTGTGACAAAACTGCCCCTAAGCCATCAGGAACCATATATTTTATACTTAATTGTTTACATAACAAAAGTTCAAAATGACACATTTACAGCCAGCTGATTATGTAACAAAAACAGCCTCTTCCCTATAAGCAAAAACCACTAATTCCCCTGTTGCAGTAGACATGCATACTCAGCAGGTTTAAAATAAGTATATAATTGATTCAGATAAAGCCTTTTGTCAAGTAAAATACAGTAATATCCATAGATGAGCATACTTAAATATTCTCCTTAACGGCAACTGCTAGTTCCTTATAAGGTTATCATTATTTATGTGTTTACCACTACATACTGATATCCCAGTAATCAATGAACATTTAACAATTATTTAAAATACTTAATTTTGTTGTTAAATTCAATAAATAAAATACAAATTTAACTCTTTTACTATTTTACGTATTAAATCCAAATACAATTTTTTAAGGGGGAGGGGGGTTAATCTTCCATTCCGATGGACGGATCGGGCTGGTTTTCTAAATCGTCCAAATAATACCTACCTTACACGTCTTAGAAAACTTCATTCAGGTCGGAAAACCATGGTCATTCATTGTAGACCTCAAAATGAAAAGATATTATGGTTATGATGGTCTTGGGCTTAGGTCTTACTAGATGCCCTACGGATACAGCTTTTCCCCTCCAGGAGAATTCGATAAAAGCACTTATTTTACTTTTGGACAGTCAGAATATTTAAGTTCAGTCAATCATAAAAAACATCATAACTCATAAAAATAAAAGGAAAAAGGCAGATTTTCGTGCAAAATTTTAAAAAAGTGTTATGTCTTTTGACACCAGTTTTAAATGGTTTTACAAAATCCTGCTGACCAATGTTATTTGTTTGTAGTTAAATAATGAAACAGGCCCTTGGCATCAACACATGACAGTTTTCAACAGGGATAAAATAAATAACATCATTAATCCCCTAAAGATAAGACTCGTTTATAGCGTCAAAATTAGGTACAAAAGTATTCAACAATAATTGATTAACATATGAAGCAGATATTTATACCGCTATTACAAACTGTATTCATTTTCCAAGGGCGCGGTTTCAAAATCATTAAACCCACACTTTGTTTGTACAATTTTGTTACAGTTTGTTATAATAAATTTAACAATTACTAACAAAACAAAATCTTGGTTTTATAATCAAACTTGTCTTAAAGGTATATTAAAGATGACAGGAAAAACATTAGTACGTCTTTTAGTAATATTTTTATAACTATCAACAATGTATTGTTACCCAAACTTACCGTAAACAATTGTTGGAAACCCATGGATTCCTCAGTCTGTCCTGTTATGCTTGCATGTTCGGATTTCTGTGCAGCATTGAGACATTCAAGTAATGCTCTGAAAGTAAATTTCAGATTTCATTAGGGGATTTCAAAGTTAGTTTTCATGATAAAAAATACTTAAATAGTAAAATACTTCACTGTATATTTGGTATCTAAAAAGGTAAACAGCAGACTAACACACAGAGATAATTAAAAATCAATAAAACATAATCTAGACTATGCTACAAATCAAATAAATTGGAGGTATGACAAAAATTTGGGTATATTCCTTATACTAGACTTTGAGAATATTAGTCGTAAGACGTGAATTTCTGCAAGTAATATCCTTATAAAGCTGAAAAATTTGTAATTCTTTTTGCTTAGTACATATAACCAACTTTTCAGTGGCTTGTAGATTAACCATAATATCTGGGATGTGGTTAAAGTCAAACATTACGTTTCAGTGTAAGCAAAGCTTTTACAACCGACAACAAAAACCTATAGCACTTCGAAAAACCATGTGTCTTCATAAAACGTTCCTGTGACGAAGCCCTGAAGATCTCGAGCCACAATGACCGATACATAGTTTACTGAAAGTTTGCTCATAAGGATCCAAACCCAGATCTTGTTAATACCTGACAGTAACGTTGTCACCATTGAAAATAAATGTACTTACGTAGACACCAGTTTTATTTCATTGGTAGACAGCCACTGGGAGGTATCTCTGTTTTCTACTGCGTTTCTTATAATATCAGTTTGTCTATCTACTATCAGC
This sequence comes from Flexamia atlantica, assembly GCA_035578135.1. NCBI lineage: Eukaryota > Metazoa > Arthropoda > Insecta > Hemiptera > Cicadellidae > Flexamia > Flexamia atlantica. Next base: position 77,127 of record JAQJVK010000293.1, on the reverse strand, counting down.
AATATATCTCCGATGAGCCCTACATTCACTTTGATAGGCGATGGCTTATTCAGCGTTTGTAGGATGATTTTCAACGATGAAGCGCTTAATTTTACATCTGCAACTGTGTTCAGTGTAACCTAAAAATGAAGTGGTTGGTTAAAGTTTATCGCCAAATGATCTATGATAACACTACAATCCTTTGTACCTTTGAAATCAGGGCTGATTAATTTATGAAACTGCTAAGTAGTGAAAATCAGCGAAGATCTTGTCAAATGTGGGTAAATTAATAAGGGATGATTAGTTGTAACCATAGATACATCGATGGTTGTAACTGCCAAATACATGCTCTTGGGGCTATGTGCGTGGGTTTTGTTGGTCAGGTGAGTTGATTTTTGGACGTAATAAAAAGATATCATATAGAAATAACGAACTTGAGCCCAGATCAGAACTCACTCACTAAGACTACTTCTAAGACTAGATTCACTTCACTTCGTTCGATCATCAACTACTCTGGCAACAACAACAATTTATTTTTCAATTGGACTAATTTACATTCAATTGTAAATTAAAGTAGCCACATCTTTAAGCCTGTGGTTCATAGTTAAAAACATATTTTATATAGAGATTTGTTTATTGATAACCAAGTGTATTAGCAAACATTTTAAACTGCAAGATATTAATTAGGGCAAACTAATTAATTTGCTGATCATATGTTTCAAATATTTCTGAAACATATAAATTGTATATTTCACTACAAGGGCCGAAAATTAGGTTTTGCAGGCTCGAGATCGTGTTTCAAATTCGAGACGAAGTCGAATTTGTTCACGTTCATAGTGGTTCACGTTTTTAAACGCGGCACCAATATGATTTGTTTTGGTGCCTTTAGTCAGTGAGGTTCATTGATGAACAAAAATAATGATACTAACAAAGCTGGAGTCTAGCAAATTACTTGCAGCGACTGCGAAAAATATTACATTGGACACACAAGTAGAAGTTTTTCGACCAGATCTAAAGAAACATACAAGCTCTAAAGTCAGGAAACAAAACAAAGATGAAGTCCAACTACGCAGAACATCTAATAGAAACAAGACACAGCTACAAAAGTATAGTAGAAAACCTTACTTTGGAAAATGAAAAAGAAAAAGAAAAACAATGTGTAAAAGAAGATTTTCATATATATACATATTAATTATAAAAAGAACCCTAATAATTTGTTGAACACAATGCATATTAATCGAGAAAATCCAATCTTCGATCAAATTTATAATTTGGAAAAGAAAAGACAAAAATAAGTATTTAGAATATACATTAAGAAAGATATATGAATCTCCTCCAAGACCTGCATCTATTTGTCAAAACACATGATTTTTTAATATTAATTTAGGTTAGTATAAAATTGAATTTAAAGTGAGGTTATTATGACATGACTATGATCTTATGATTGAAACTAGTCGTCAAATAAATGTTTTGCAAACAAAAAAAGGGTACTCTCCTAATAAATTATGTATCATTATAATATACATATATATATACAGGAATATATATATATCGAGGGGTTCCTGGTAAGATCACCCAAGTCCATCTTGTCAAATTTTTCAGGAGAGCAAAAACAAACTTTACAACTGCGCTGAAAATTCACCAATTATGTTTATAAAATAAATATAAATAACATCTTGTAGTACAACTAAAACTCTCTTAAGTAATATATTTTTCAATAATAATATCTTTAATTTATCTTATTTTATATAATCAGGAAAAATAATTTACGTGACTTGGGTTCTTTGACCTCTAAGAAAATGTGTTTTTTTTGTTTTAGGTTACCTAACCTAACCTAACCAAAAACTTACTTAGTGAAATCACCCAAGTTACCTTGGGTGATTTTACCTCTATGGAATTTTCTGGGGCCAGTTGTTTTATCCCACCCATATGGCATTTAGGTGGAATAAAACAACTGGCCCCAGAAAATTCCATAGAGGTAAAATCACCCAAGGTAACTTGGGTGATTTCACTTCTACTGTATATAAGTAAAAACAATTTGGGTAAAAACAATTTTGGTCCTCATATCTTTTCTGGTGTAAATAATGATTTGGGTGGTATCACCTCTTGTAGAACTCAGATTTGGCAGTCTAAAGGTAACATAATCTCAATTTCAGAAAAAATGGACTTGGGTGGTTTTACCAGGAACCCCTAGATATATATATATATATATATATATATATATATATATATATATATATATAAATTCGAACGAATGGTGTTTTTTGCTTCTGGTGGCCCCATAACGAAAAGTAATCATGGTCTCGGGCTTAGGTCTTACCATGAGACATAGGGTAATAGCTTCTTCTCAATAGGGGAAATTCGCTAAAACTGGCAATTGTAGCTCAAGAGTTGATTTTTTAAATATTTTTTTAAGCTGCATTAGGTCGATAACTTAGATTCCGTGGAAGAGTTTATCCGTGCGGCGCCGGCGGCGGCGCCTGCATAAAGATAAAGTCAATTCTAAACTGCTCTCTACATAAATATGGTTATTTACAAAAATACAAATTTTTTATCAAATTATAGGTCTGAATCTTACAATTCCTATGGTACCAAAAATTATAAATGGTTTAGAGGCAGTTTACATATCATTTGAACGTTACAGGTACATTCCGTGGTGGCAGCTTCACTCCAAAAACGTTATAGGACAAGCTTCTAGGTTATCAGTGTTTACGATGTGTAGGCTGTCTGTAAAACAATACTGAAATTTTTAAAATTTTCGCCAATTTCCAATTTTTCACCTTTTGTAATTTAAAAATGGCGGTCTTTTGAAAATTTAATTCATTAATATCTAAAAAGTTGACAGGTTAACAATAATTTTTACTACACATTTTGTTTGCCATTTCATTACAAACTTAATGACACTTTATTTATTAAAATTGGATAATAACTAAGCGACATACAGCGATTTAAGTAAAACACCTGCTGGCATATCCCACGCGACTCATCCAGAGGCCGGCGCGCGAGACCGTGGCGCCCCGCGCCCTCCTAGTGAGGTAGGTTAGTATGAAAATATTAGCCATAAACTTGTGTATGGCTTCCAGTACGAATCTTTGCATAATCAATGATCATGTATTTTGGAACTGAATTCAGCCCAGACCCAAAAAATTAGAAATCTTATTTTCAAAATGGCGGCTAAAATTGTCCTAAGTGGACAAAATTTAACTATTTAGACCATGGGCAGCCAATATGAAACCCTCCCCCTGTGGGAATTTTCGACATATGTATTTTTTTGTCGCTACCGATATGTACTTTAAGGTTTTGCTTGTTTGCGATGTTTAAATTACAGCATAACCCAGAAAAACAAAAAGATATCATTGATAAATCGTTGAAAAAAATAACATGGGATCTTTTTGAAAAAAGTCACCTGACTGCATTTTTACATGCATTTTTTGAGATATTGACCCGGGACCAACGCCTATCATTGTTGGGTGGCTAATCCTTTGTTTTGACAGGATAAAAATTTTTTGCCGCCATCTTGGATCCGCCGTATTGGATATCAATTTATTTTTTTATTTGTGAAGATGGTGTTGTGGCACATCATTATGAACTAGATTTTAACGCTGATTACAATGCTGAAATTGGTTTTGAAAATATGCATTCGTTAAAAAGATATACACTCATAAAAATTCATCCCTATACATTTCTGATGGACGTTTCGTATTTTCAATATGTTTTGGATTATTTTTCTTCTATTTCTCATTATAATAAAGATATGTAGTGCGTTTTAGTCTTAAAATACTCAGTGAAATACCGGCTTTAATTTGTAATATTAATCATCAACATCGGACAAGTAACAGATGAGCTATAAGGCTCAATTTAACCTAAAAATCCATTTTTCGGAAACTTTTTTTTAATCAAGTATGTATATCTCTGGTTCTAAATATGGTATTTAGTTCATGTTGGTCTTAAAATAAGCAGTGATATGTCGGCGTTTATTAAAAATATTGATATGTAAAATCGGTTAAGCTGTAAACGTATTGTTAAGTTTGTTACGATATAAAGTTTAATTATTTTTAAATGTTACCCTTAATTTGAATTATAACTCACCCCGAACCTGTTTGAATTAAATTATCACAGTCTCAAACGAAAGCTGATATTTTACTGAGTCTTTTAGAAACATTCAGAACTCCAGACCTTTCCTGGAACTGCAGATATCAGTCTTTATATAAACGAATATGTCTGGAAATCTTTATCTTATGTGGGTTTTAGAAACACAACTCAGCTGAAACTAAAAATATAATAATAATTTATGACTCAAATGAAAGCCAATAATCTAATAAGTCAATTAAGACCTTTACGATTTCTGAGTCTTCTTTGGAACTAGAGAAACCCTTCAATAAATTTAAAATTATGCAAGTAAAACGAATTTATGTTGAATGAAAGCTCAAAAGTTACATAAACTTCACTCTGTTCTTGTTGAAAGTCAGCTTACATGAAAGCTGATGATTTACTGAGTAATTTAAGACTAAAATGAATTCAATACCTAATTTATTTAATCAAAACCTTAAAGTACATGTCAGTAGCAACAAAATAATATATGTGTTGAAAATTCCCACGTGAGGGGAGGGTTTCATATTAGTGGCCCATGGTCTAGATAATTAAATTTTGTCGTCTTACAACAATTTTTAGCCGCCATTTTGAAAATAAGATGTCTAATTTTTGGGGTCAAGGCTGAATTTAGTTCCAAAATGCATGATCATTAATTATGCAAAGTTTTATGGTGGTACCATGAAACCTAATATTCTACCCAAAAAAATAGCTATCCTACATCACTATCCGTGCTGCAACAATGACGGTCTCGCGCTAGTCACGTGGAATATGGTATGACATATTCCACTGAAATCGCTGTATTTTTTTGCTTATTTGTAATCCGCAGACAATTTTGTTTATTTATAATCCGATTTTAATAATAGATAAAGTGTCGTTATGTTTGTAATGAAATGACAGATACAATGTGCAGTAAAAAAGTTAGTGTTAACCTGTCAACATTTTTAGATATTAATGAATTAAATTAATTTTTAAAAGGCCGCCATTTTGAAACTGCAAAAGATAAAAAATTAAAAATTGGTGACAATTTTGGGCATACTAACTATAGTTTACGTACCAAGTTTCAATAATTTATTTTAAGCTGTTTCAAAGATATGGAGTTTTAATTGAAAAACACACTGACTCACAGACGGAAAACAGAGAAAGATAGACCCTAATGACATTTTTTGTTTGTTTTGATCTAAGAAACGTGTTCACGGAGTTTCGGGAGAGAGTTTTGAAACACCCTGTATACCGGATGTCCCATAATAGCCCCACCCATAACTTTTTCCTATATTTTTTTCAAATATCAATTCCACACCACCCCCAAACATTATTGGGTAGTTAATACTTCATTTTGAGTGGGTAAACAATTTTGGCCACCATCTTGGGTCCCGCCATATTGGATCCAAAATATTTTTTAAAATGTAAAAGTGGTGTTGTGACCCATCATTTTGAATTTTTTTCGAGGTAATGAGGTATAAGATGAAGCTTGGGTGTTTACAAAAAAAAATCCAGATGAACTTGGATTTTTCCAGGAGGGAAATAAATATTTACATATGATCAATTTATTTAACAACGAATTTCTTGTGTCAGTCATGTCGTGTTACATGCTAAGCAAAGAACATGTCACCTGTTTATTGATAGTCATTCAAAGAGCAAAACATTGTTTCTAATATCAACCCACATTTTGTTTTGGTTTAGTATTTTTTATCTACCAGACTAGTAGCGTAATCATTTTGGCTTTGACTTTGTTTACTTCCACGTCATCAACAATTTCTTCCCCTCCTCTGTTGAAATTTCAAACTCAAGCTTCTTCTCATACCTCACTACCTCTAACTGATTACAATGCCGAAATCCTTTTTTTGGTATCTCAATTGGCTCTCAAGATATAGGTACTTTTAATTAATTTATTTTCAACCAATTTAAACATTACGAATTCATAAAATATGCCCATAACCAGAAAATAATGCTAGATAGTGACGAATAACCACCATGAAAGTGAATATGAAGTTGGTATTGTGACCCATCATTTCAAACTAGTTTTTTACGCCAAATGCAATGCCGCAACCCGTTTTTGAATATAAAAATTAGTTTTTGAAAAATTCATATTTTTTGAGATTTTTATTAGAAACATGTCAATATCTTGAAAACTAAACACCAAAATAGATATAAATATCTAAACGTTGGCAGATATTCAACATTATATCTTATTTTCTAATAAACTTTAGGAAATTTCAGTATTTTTCCCGAGTTCCTGACATCAAGACCTTCTATTTATTTGAGCCCTTTCTCATTACTCATTATTCTGCGACTTGCCAAACACCCACAATTTCGGCTCAAAAATCTTGGTTACATATATATTTATATCGATCATTTGGCATTAAATCAGCATCGTTATAACGTAAACGAAACTAACGCACTTCACTCAACTCACTTCACTTAAAACTCTTTATAATTTAAAATTATAAATATATACTCAAACCCGTAATTATAAAGTCAGAAAGTCTTAAAGTTAAAATATTTATTTGTTATAATACATTAAACATAGTTAGCTGGTTTCGTGAAAATAAGTTGTGTCTTAATGAAACCAAAACACAAAGCATTACTTTCAGTCTATCAAGGGATATAGATATAGATCCCTCTGTCAAGCTGCTGGGATTTGTACTGGATCCTAGGCTCAATTGGTCGTATCATATTGAGCAGTTATGTAGTAAACGTAGCAGAGTTATTTTCCTGCTACGGCGCCTAAATGCTGAAATGCCCTTTGAATTTGTTCGTCTCGCTTATTTTGCGTTTTTCCAGACCCACATCCAGTATGGCATAAGACTGTGGGGGCATTCCCCTAACACTCAACAAATTCTGCTCCTACAGAAAAAAGCTGTTCGGATCCTTTGCGGTGCCTCGCAGCTTGAACACTGTAAGCCTCTACTAGTCCAGCATGGCATAATGGCCATACACAATATATATATCCTCAATTGTATAGTAGAAATTAAGAAACAAGAGGAAAATTATGTTTCTAATAGTAATATCCATGGCTATGGTACAAGGGCAAACTTGAATTTGCATAGATTTAGAGTTAGGCTAGATAAGTCTCTAAATTGTTTCCCTGTTTCAGACATTAGGCTGTTTAATGCCATACCCCTACCTATCAGGCAAAAATCTGTATTGGACTTTTCAAGGACTATGAAAATATGGCTGATGACCCATCCTTTTTATAGCATCTCCGAATTTTGGGAGGCTGATCTCAACACTATACTCTAAGCCTAATCAAGAACTTGCCCGAGGTATTTGTGTGGCTGTAAATTTTATTTTATTTTATTTTTTTGACTTTTTTTCTGTGCATGGTTTGCTGCATGGTTTGCTTTTTAGACAGTTGTGCATGGTTTGCTCCTTAGACTCTTGTGCATGACAGACATTTAAGGACTCATTTGTTTTTGTGAGTCAAGAGATCTTACTCATTTTTTTGTTTTGTTAGATCTAAGTAGTTGTAGTGACCTGGCCTATTGTAACCAACTGAATGGCTCAATAAAATTATGAATTATGAATTATGAGCTGCCTTTTAAAAAGAAAACCCATGTGTCTGTAGCATATGGCTTTTAAATCAAGTATCAGCACCATATGTTTTCTGTAATCAAAGCAGACGTTTTCAGATCCCAAAGTTTTTTAAATGACAGATATTTTACGTTATTTCTCGTTTTCTGGTAAATTTCAAGCAATTTCGGTATTTTTCCCGTCACCATGGAATAGAGACCTTAAATTTGAGCTTCTGCCATATTTCTACGACTTGCCAGACGCCCACAATTTTGACGCAAAGAATAGCCTTACGAAATTAAATATATGACACTGTGTAAAGAACATTCATCTACTAGACAGAATCTTTGGGGATTAGTATATTATATGTGTTGTTTACCTTTGCGATAGGTTGAAGTAGTAGCTCTAGCATTTCACCTTTATCTGTCCCCTCAGGCAAAATATCAGGTATGAAAGAAATGTAGTTCATAGTGGCTGAAAAGGAAACATGATTCTAACAAAATCAGAGCATTATAATTATTACAGTTAATTGGCGCACATTTCCAATGATTTTTGAGCACATAATAAATAACTTTCCTTGTGAACCTTTTAAAGTTCTCCTGATGAAATCATGAATACAAGGTTATCTTGCAAAGTATTAGATATGAAATGCATTTCTATTGTAAAAAAATACACTATCTAAAGTGCACGATAAAATACATCCCTCCACTAACTTGCCAAACAGTTCATTGATTCGTTTATATTTAATTTTTTTAACCTCAACTGCCCATGGGCCAGTAAGCCTGAGCGGCGACAGCACAATAATCTTAGCAGCAATGGTCACCCGTGGCGGCGATGTGAAATGTTGGTTTGAAGCTGGGCACTTACTTCTATATCTTTACCTTACGTACAAGCAGCGTCCTGAGAGCGGAGGACGCTATCCCATCCTACTCCTATTTCGTGACTTTCGGGTTCAAGAGATATGGGATATCAACTAAGAGCAGGGAAGTTTTTAGGATTTTCGTCAAAGCAAAGAAGGCTACAATGATCTTTGTGAAGGTCACTAATAATCTATACTTAGACACTGAAGAAACTCTTGAGTACATAAAATACTGGATAAAACCAATAATAAATAAAAAAAGAGAAACACATAGGAAAAAACTTTCAAATCTTCGAGAATCCCAAAGAAATACTATATCGTACCTTAACGATGAAGACTTATTTAGTCCCGCAGTCCAAAATCTTACTGACATAGAATTTACTGAAAAAGAATCCACCTTTCTAAGTAAATCAATTAAATACAACATCAACCTCGATCATAAAAGAAAGGTTATCGAAGAAGATTTGCTTAATATGGAAGTCTCAATTAGAAAAACCAATATTAATAACAAAGATCCTATAAGGTATAATTTCACACATGAAATAAACAAAACTAAACTCGAAACATCAAAACCCACTCTAATCAAAAAAGCTTCAGAGGATATGAGGCTTGTCAAGACCATAGCAGAAAAGTTAAAAGAAAACAACTCAATACTAACAATAGCAGATAAAAGTAACGCCGTCGTTATAATAAACAAAACTGATTATGAATCCAAAGTTGATACATTCCTCCATAAAGGAAAATTTAAAATACTGAAAAAAGATCCAACAGAAGAATATACTAAAATAACCAACGCAACAATAATGAGTTGTAAAAGCATTCCAAAAAATGAAAAAATGAAAATAAAAATGCCTAATCCTAAACCACCAAGATTTAGAGGACGACCTAAAACCCACAAAGAAGGGATTCCAATAAGACCTGTAGTGAATTTTCAACAAGCTCCAACATACAATTTATGTAAATATTTACATAATAAAATAAAAAATAATATTAAATGGGAAAACAATGTAAGTATTTCTAATACATACGAACTAATTGATCGAATCAAAAACATTAATATTAACGAAAACTCTATTTTCCTTTCATTTGATGTAAATGATATGTACACAAATATACCCCTAACGGAAACAATAAACATATTTAATAATCAACTGAAAAACCAAAATGAACTTTCACCAGGCCACATTAAAGATATCATTAAAATGACTAAAGTCACATTGAATCAAAATTATTTCAAATACAATGAATCGTTCTATATACAAGAAGACGGATTACCTACGGGATCTCCTCTTTCCGGACTTACAGCAGATATTTACATGAATAATTTAGAAGCTACTAAAATAATAAATGAAATAAATCCTTTCAAATCTAAAATAAAATATTAGTACCGATACGTTGATGACATTCTTTGCCTTTTCGAAGGTACTAAAGACGAAGCAGAACTCTTTCATAACTACCTTAACACCATATCGAATAAAATAAAATTTTCGAAAGAAATACAAAACGAAAAAATTAATTTCCTAGACATAACAATTACAGAAGAAAAAAATAAACACTCATTTGAAATCTACAGAAAACCCACTACAACTGAAACAATAATACCATCGGACTCCAACCACCCATGGCAACATAAATTAGCTGCATTTCATGCTATGACCCACAGACTAATCAGTATCCCTATGACAAAAAATAAATTTAATAAAGAAAAGAATACAATCATACACTTGGCAATAAAAAACGGCTACAAACAAAACATAATTGACAAAATGATAAAAAAGAAATTGAAGAAGAAAACCCAACAAGAAGTATCAACAGATAAACCAAAAGAAGAGTTCATATGTAATCCATATAATACGATAATAAATGAAGCAGCAAGGCGCACATTCTATAAATCCAACTTTAAAACAAGCTTCAGAACAAAAAACAACGCATATAGAATGATAACCAATAGAATACAAAATAGAACTCAAAACAAAACGAATGATATCAACAAAGCTGGAGTATACCAAATTAATTGCAGCGAATGCGAAAAATTTTACATTGGTCAAACAAGTAGAAGTTTTCAAACCAGATTCAAAGAACACATACAAGCCCTAAAATCAGGAAACAAAACAACGATGAAGTCTAATTACGCAGAACATTTATTAGAAACAAGACACAGCTACAAAAATATTAGAGAAAACTTTACTGTTTTAGAATATGAAAGAGAAAAAGAAAAACTATTTGTAAAGGAAGATTTTCATATATATATTAATCATAAAAAAGAACCCTAATAATTTGTTGAACACAATAAATATTAATCGAGAAAATCCAATCTTCGATCAGATTTATAATTTGGAAAAGAAAAGACAAAAATAAATATTTAGAAATATACATTTAGAAATATATATGAATATTCCCCAAAACCTGCATCTATTTATCGAAACACATGATTTGTAAATATTTATTTAGATTATTATAAGAATGAATTTTAAAGTGAGGTTATTATGACATGACTATGATCTTATGATTTGAAACTAGTCGTCAAATAAATGTTTTTTAAACTATAAAAGGGTACTCTGTTAATAAATTATGTATCATTATAACATATTAGTAGCCCTAATCACAATAATCATTTTTTCAAAATATATATATATATATATTATAAATAAAATATAACAAGTGTACCCTTTTTCATTTTATTAATTAAATTACACGACACGTGTTTCGGTTTTTAAACCATTTTCACAGTGTGATGATATACATAACCTAAAATTATCAAATAAATATTTATCATCTGGTATCTTCTTCAGCTGCATGTTTCTTTTTAATGTATTCTTTGATTAAGTGGTTGGTATTTTCTTAAGCTCAAGTATGGCATCGAAGATTGGGTTTTTTATATCTGAATATGTAGAATTGAGCATGTCGTTTTGATTTAACTTGCTGTTCAAGTAGATGTGAAATTCTTCTTTCGTGTTCATTTTGGGCCCTTTATTTTCATAATCCAATATAGTTAGGTTTTCTTTGATTCCTTTGTAGCTTTGGTCTGACTTTAAAATGTGTTCGGCAAAGGAGGATTTTTGGCTGGTTGAATTGTTTGATCTAACTGCTTGTATATGTTCACTGAATCTTGATTTGAAACTCCTGCCTGTGTGACCAATATAGTAGTTGTTGCATTCGCTGCATGTGATTTTGTAGATACCTGATTTTTCATATATTTTTGGATTTGAATTTTTAGGGGGGACTGGTCTGTCTAGCATTTTGAATGCATTGTTTCTTGTCTTGTAACTGATTTTGTAGTTCGAGTTGGTGAAGGTTTTCCTAATTGCTTTATTTAGAGTTGAGCTGTATGGTATTGTTATAAAATCAGTTTTTCTATTTTGATTTATTATTTCTTGTTTATTCTTTGTTTTCTTTTTAAAATTTTTTCTACTAATATAGGTTCATAGCCATTTTTCTTTGCTAATAACTTGATTGAATATTTTTCATTATTAATATCTTCATTGTTCATTGGAACACGTAATAAACGGTTAATTAGTGAGTGAAAGGTACTCATTTTGTGAACCCAAGGGTGATTTGAATCAGCGGGTATTATTAGATCTGTTTGAGATTCTTTTCTAAATATTTTAAATGAATGTTTACCTTTTGTATTTGAAATTGTCAAATCTAAGAAATTAATGCTAGAATTTTGGATTTCCATCGTGAATTTAATGGTTTTGGAAATGGAATTTAGATATGTTAATAAGTTGTTAAAAGATTGTTCATCCCCTTTAAAAAGGCAAAATATATCGTCTACATATCGATACCAATATATAATTTTGTTTTTCTCATGAATTGCAGTCATTGAATATTTTGTTTTCTTCTAGGTCTTGTAGATAAATATTGGCTAATGTACCAGACAAGGGGGATCCCATGTTTATCCTTCTTTTAAAGGGGAATTTCAACCTTTTAATAGGTAGAATAGGTAGGTTAATAGGTAAAAAACAACGATTTTAGGATATATATTAACATGAATGTTTTTGCTTATTATGTACTATAAATCCTAAAGTATTAAAACGTATAAATTTATAAAGATTGATTTATACATTGATTTGAATATATACCTACTTGTTATATAGTCCGGTCCGACCGGCAACATAATTTTTTTTCCTCGTGTCTTTTATAAGTGTCTCATTGATCAGCCAGGGGATAGAGCTGCAATAAAACATTTCTCACCAGCTTAAATGTATAGAACAGACTAAATTTGTTCAAAACTATATTTAAAAATCGACTGTGTTTTCTCAACCAGAGGCCTCTTTATTTAGACCAATCAGAAGCCGTCTTATTTTGACAAACCACATGGTATGATCATATAGGATATGATATCATCACCCGCCTGGCATATGCATATGCGTATATGCGTGCGTGTGTGTGTGTGTGTGTGTGTGTGTGTGTGTGTGTGTGTGTGTTTGTGTGTGTTTTGTGTGTGCGCGCGCGCGCGCGTGTAAATGTTGGGGCAGGGGGCTAATGAGATGTTAAATGTATGCAAATGTTTGCAGAATTAAGCAGAGATATAAAAATGTATGCAAATTTATGTAAACATGCAATTTATGCTAATTATTATTCATGATAATGGGGAGGGGAGGGGGTGGAGGTTCACACGTGTTCACACGCCAACCGCAGAATCGGCTATGCAAATGATGGGAGCTGTTGGGAATGGGGGAGGAGGGTTATTGAGATGCTAATTGCTTGCAAAGTTATGCATATAAGTAATCATGAAAATTATTGGGGTGAGGAGGGGAAGGAAGGGGGAGGGGGAGTAGGAGTGGAAGTGGGAGGGGGAGAGGGCTAATGAGATATTAATTACTTGCAAATTAATGCAAATTACTAAATATGCAAAGTAGGGGGGATGGGTGGGGGAATGGGAGGGTAAGGAGTAGGGAGGTTAATGAGATTACTTAAAAATTGTAAGAAAATTAGAAGATATCAAATTATGGGGGGGGGAAGTGGGAGCGGGTGAGAGGACGGGGGTCACACGCCTTTACACGCCTGCCACAGTTTCGGCTATTTTAACCTAATGAATGAATGCAATAGCCAATTCCCTATAGGGGAAATTCGCTAAAATTTGTTATTCTTGCTTTTTGTGCTGTAACCGTAATCAAACTATACATTTTTGAAAAATAAAATGAAATTTTGCATTTTTTCGTCACGTGAAAATTATTTGTAATATGTGTAGGTTTCTAGGCAATTTTTGAAGACTAAAATGACCAGCACCGTATTTAAATTGTACAAAGTCTTTCGCAAGAAAATCGATGACAATACTTAAGACCCCAGTTTGAAATTAATGCTTTAACTGGCTAAAATATTAGGTAAATACTCATAAGAAACACAAATAGAAAGAAAACTAAAGGCTATAGGATATTTATTTATGAACGTTTTTGCTTATTATATACTATAAAATCTTAAAGTATTAGAACGTAACAATTTAAGAAGATCGATTATACAGGGTGTTTTTTATTTAACACAACCCAAAACTTGATATTACCAGTGAAGGATTATTCCCCCCAAGATCCCCATATTTGACGCCACTACATTATTTTATTTGGGGATACAAAAAAATAAGGCCCACGAAAACAATTCACATGATATTCAGCAATTTGGCAACACGTTTTCGTGAATTTGGTGGAAAGAGCACAACTTTATACAAATGACAATGGCAGATTGTTTGAACTCATAATGTAAACAAAATGTGATTAAACTTAAATAAAAGGTTATATAAAATGTAAAGATCAACAAAACAATGCTCATTTCATGTGTATTATTCAATCTTAAAAAATGGTTCGCGTTAAAAAAAATCACCCTGTATATTGATATAAATCTATACCTACTTGTTATATAGCCCGGTCCGACCGGTAACATAATGTTTTCCCTCAATTCTTTCATAAGTGTCTGATTGAGAGCCAAGGGAGAGAGCTGCAATAAAACATATGATTTAATCAACAATAAGTTATGGTAAAACTGCTATCTATTCCCTCAGTCGTGCCTTTTTCCATTGTGCTAAGAGAATGTTAATAGCACAGCATATTTTACACTGCACTGAGGAAAAAGCCCTATGATAAAGTAAGTGTCAATAAGGAAGCTCTCACAAAACTAGTCCAGTAGTCGAGTAAAATTAGCACCAAAGCCAGCATGTCCTAAAAGTTATTGCGATGGAAATTTTAATTGTTGTAACTTAGAGACTTCATCACCCTGCAAAACATCATAAACAAGCATTTGCAGTTAGTTCCCTGTCTCGGACGCCATTTTTCAACCGATTTTCATAAAACTGCCCTTGAATTATTCAGGAATTCCTTTCTTCCGCTCTAATCTCCAAACATAATAATAAAGTGCAAGAAGTCGTGCAAAAGGTTATTCAAACAACTCTAAAATACTAGATTTATATGATTTAAAAATAAATACTTCCGGGAAAAACTTAAAGTTTGAAGGTTAGATTTTAAGTTGAAAACAAGTAAAACCTTAAATTTCATGTCAGTAGCAACCGAAAAATATAGGCAAAAATGGTTTAAATAACTTTGTATCTGTAAATTAATCCTTGTTTTGGTATTTTCACTACCACAGTTTCGAACCATTCATAGGTTCAATTTCAAGCCGAAGGGAATATTACGTGCCGGGCATTTATTTATCAATATTAGTTGATTTTGTAATCCGATTAGTGTAGGAGTCACCTAAATTGGCCAGAAAGAAAGTAAACAGACTATTATCTTCTTACGAACCTAAGCATGAAATCCAGCTGTGCTGAAAACATAGCTAACGAACATCTGTTTTAGTAGAGCACTTGCAGTAAAGGGAAATTTCTTGATGCAATATTGCAACTGGAAGTTCTCTTGCGCAACTTAAAATATTACTAATGGAGTTTTTAAAATTAAGTTTGTATTAACACGGAGAGGGTGTGTCATAGATGCGGCATGATTAATAGTCTTAGTTTTTAGCACCCGAGGTGCTAAGAACATTATAAATAGCCTACAAATATATCTCATGCAAATTCAATAAGGTGTACCAAGTTTTACGTCATGCATCCAAACTGTTCTTGAGGAAATGAAGTTCGATTGTTAGACTAGATTTACCATTTCACCTACATAAATATTTGGGGAAATGCAGCTTATCTTACGGTCTAAATCTAATTCTTGACACTAATTAATCAAACTAAATTCCATAAAAAACCTTACCTCCACTTTCAGATCCTTTTTAACAAAAAGTCTACTATTTTTTTTCATTATGTAAACTACGATGTTCCCCCTTGTTATTTTAACCTCTTTCAAAACGCCCAAATATTCAGAAGTTCCAAGCATCCTCCCTGAAACAGTTAGCTAATTTTAGGTTCATTTGTGACCCGCCAAGGGAAAAGGGACCTGAACTTCCATTTTTTTCGAAAAGCTATTAGTATATCCTTAATCTACATTAAACACCAAACAAACTGGTAAAATAATTTTCAAGATATATCTTAAAAAATGTCTGAGTTATAAATGTTTGAATTTGAAATATTAAAAAAAAAATGTTATTATTTGAATTCATCAATTTTAGGAAATCGAGATCTTAAGTTTTGCAAACTTTTAACCAAATTTTTTTTACTACTTATGTTTTATATACATATCATTTTGCCAGACATTTGAAATGAAATGAAATGAAATGTAAAAAGTCTTTACTTAAGAGGCGAAGTTAGGACTTGCAAGTCCTCTCTACCACTTAACCTCTAACAGAAAATAATAAATAACATAAATAATTGAATTAATTACAAGTGGAGAAAATAAACAAAATGACTAATGCAATAAAAATATTAATTATGATATAATTAATGACAATTATGACAATATTATGAAGATTAAAATCAATCAGGTATTTTTTTTACCACACACGCTCACAATTACCCATGTCGCCCAGGACTTGTCACAGCGAAGCCACAAGCATCACCGCCTGCCCCACACAAGCAAGAGATTTTTTACTTCCGCCCCGAACCGAGCACGCTTATTTTCATTTTTGATTTGATCAGGAAGTGAATTCTACAATCGTGATGCAGAAACTAGAAAGGATTTATTAAAAATGGCAGTTCTATGGATAGGAATTGTTAAAAGATGAGAGCCTCTACGAGTATTGCGAGCACTAACATCAGACATAAAAAAAGGTTGTCAGAGAGATACCTAGAAACTTTAGAGTTCAAGATAGAGTGTAGCAAGCGAAGACTGTAAAACTCACGAAGATCTTTAAGGTTCAATAGTGAGAGTTGGTTGAAAAATTGAGAAACATGATCACTGCGCCTTAGACTAAAAATAAACTGAACACAGTAATTTTGTGCGCGTTGAAGTCTGTTTGAGAGCTCCACAGTCATGTCGTTGATCACCACATCACAGTAATTAAAGTGAGTCAGTATAAGAGTTTTAACCAGCATAGTCTTAACATTAAGTGGAAGGTAAAGAGCAAAACGTTTTAAACTGTGTATGGCGGCATCGGCAAAAACTCTATTGAAAGTAGCATTAACTTGGTCAGTCCATTTCAAGTGTTTGTTCATGATAAGTCCCACGTTTTTCACTTTGTCGCAGTATTCAAGGTAATTTCCATCACGTTTTAGTTTAGGGGCAGTGGGCAAGTTTACTTTGGTCAAAGGTTTAGGGTAGCCAAAAACAAGCGCTTGAGTTTTATTAACATTAAGTTGGAGGCCGTTTTGCTTTGCCCAGTGAGTAATTGAGTCAATGTCAGTATTTATTTGAACAACAGATGTATCCATGTTTTCGATTGAAAAGTGGGCGTAAATTTGTAGGTCGTCAGCGTAAAGATGAAAATGTGAGTAGTTGATGTGGTCAGTGATGTCGTTGATGTACAGTGAAAAAAGAAGTGGCCCAAGAACGGATCCCTGGGGCACACCCCGAGTGACAGGTCTCCAGCTGGAGCGACTGTCTGAAACTTTGACACACTGCTGGCGATCTGATAAATAGGACTCAACCCAGTCGATACAACCATCAGAAAACCCAGCTCTACGTAACTTAAAGGAAAGAAGCGGGTGATAGACGCAGTCGAACGCCTTTGAAAAGTCAAAAAGAATTAGAATGGTTGCCTGCCTACTATCTATTGCAAGACGAATGTCATCAGTTATTTTCAGGAGGGAAGTGGCAGTACTATAGTTGGGGCGGAAACCAGATTGAAAAATAGATAAGATGTTGTTATGTTCAACATATTGGGAAAATTGATTGTGAACAATTCTTTCAAGACATTTAGAAGGAGCTGAAAGAATACTGATTGGTCTGTAGTCAGAGGAAGATTTAGGAGAAGACATTTTGGGAAGTGGGCGAACTATAACAGATTTACAAGCAGAAGGAAATGTATATGTACTTAACGATTTATTAAAGATAGTAATGATAGGAAGTGTAACTGGAAGGGTATTTTTAAGAAAACTTATAGGAATATCATCGGCACCGACTGCGTTACTTGTCATCCTCATAATGGCCTTGTAGACATCAATCTCCGTTACCGGAGAAAAAGAAAACTGAATGTCAGGTCTCTGAAACGGTTGGGACTTTAGGTCGGCAACATGGTCATGTGCCCCAGAAGAATCAACAGGGATATTAACAAAGAAGTCATTTAAGGAGTCAAGACTGACTGTTACTTGATGGGTATCTCTGGGGCTGCCAGTGCCAAGACTTTTAAACTTAGACCATAAGACTTTAGTGGGTTGATTTTGAGAAAAGGAATTATAATAGAATCTGGCTTTAGCGTTCCTGATTTGCTGTTGGGTTGAATTCCGGAGCCTTTTATAAGTTGCCCAATCAAGGGGAAGTTTGGTACGTTTGGCCTTACGAAAAGCAGCATCCCTTAGCCTTTGAAGTTGACGGATTGGATCAGTTATCCATGGCGCGGGAGGTTTAGTGATTCTTTTTGATACAATGGGACAGTGCTTGTTATAAAGATTAGTGAGAAGTAGATAGAAATTTGCAATCATTGCGTCAACATTGGGGGTCTCAACAACTTCATGCCAGGGAATTTCTGAAGCTTCGTGGAGAAGAGCATTGAGGTCAAGATGTTTATGGTCTCTGAGTTTTATGAATTGCGGGCAAGATTTTGGTTTTTTGAATTTATAGGCACAAAAAATTAGATCATGTTTTGAAAGGCCAGGGACCGGAACTTGTCCATGGTGCACGACTAGGGAAGGATCACTGACAGCAATGATATCCAGCAGCGTGTCCGCAGTGGCAGTGTGGTGAGTGGCTTGTAACGGTAGTAGTGTCATGTTGCAGGAGTAAAACAAATTGGTCAGTGTGGTTTGGTCGTAGGTAGGCGGTCCGAGTAGGTCAGTGTTGAAGTCACCCATGACCACAACATGACTGAAGCGTGGCAACAAACTCACAAGGTCCTGCTCAAATTTTGCTAAGAAGCCAATATTTGGAGCTCTGTAACAAACGCACACCAAGAAATGTGTGTTATCAATGCACATATCCAGAAACATATATTCAGGTTTACCTACTCTGGTAGTATCTGAAGAGAAAAGAATGTTTGTGGTAAAATTAGATTTCACATAAACTGCAACCCCACCACCACCTTTATGAAACCGGTCATTTCTAAAAACATTGTAACCAAATAATTCCATACTTTTATTACATTTAAAGACATTTAAAGCATTTAAAGCTTTAAAGCTTTAAAGCAGACATTTAAAGCAGAATATGAATCCAACATTGGATTTGTGTCAACTGTTTGTATTTTTGTCAAATATCGCTGAAATAGATAGAAGTAATAAAAACAAATTTGTAACTCCAACATCAAAATTGAGCAGCGATTTCTGTCAAAATTGATTCGGGCAGCACTTTAAGCTGCATGGATATAATTTTACTTTACACAACGACACAGATGTACCACTCCTGGAAGAAAAAATTAAGTGTTTTTTTTCTGAAAACTACACTTAGAAATTTCACGATTACCCAAACCATCTTTCAATGAATCTCTTCAAGGACAACAGCAACCATGTATATACAGTAAATTGGCTAAAACGCTACAGCAGTGTGCCGCACTTATTATCAAGATTCAATACTAAGTCTTAGGTTGCTTTAAAAAATATATAGAATACTTTTCTTTGCTTCGCTGCTGTACGAATCCTCACATTTAATTATTAATGTTTTGTAAAAAACAGATTGTAAATAAAATAAATATCATAAAAAAACTAAGCTGACGGTAGTGGATTCTTCAAAACAGGTAGTATAAACGAACCTTAATCAAATGCCACCTATTTTATGAATATTTCTTTGCATTTTAATGATACCACAGTAGACTCCCTCTTATCCGGACCAAGGCCTGTCCGATTAACGGGTTTTCTAGTTGAAACGATGTTTCCTAAAACCAGTTATGAAATTCTAACTTTATTAAATATTTTACGAAAATTTGTCAATTATACCGGGTGTCCAGCCTAAGGTTTTCCATTAGCTAACTGTTTTATTTTATCTTTGACAATAAACATCTTATGGGGAACCCCTTTTATTTTTTTATGCCGCATTTAGTTATGTATTTCAATTCTTGGAATTGAATTGATTTGATTTTTTTGATTTTTGAAATTGTCGCCATTTTTCCAATATGGCGGACAATTTTGTTTTTCTTATGGAACACCCTGTATTTTATGGTGTTTCTGGATTTTACAGATAATTTTAAGACACTTTTGTACTATGGTATTTTTTTCTAAAACCTTTGGTTAAGGAGATATGAACGGCTTAAGTTTGTTTTTTTCCGTTAGAAATGCATTAGGAAATTTATGGTAGTCTGTATATCGAAACAGTTGGGTTAAATAAAACATACCAAAGAATAAAATGCCTTAAAATGTGATTTTAGTTTAAATTGAATCATACAAATATTTTTTAGTTGAGATTCACTAATTGAAATGTATTATTTTTAATATCCTTTTTACTCTATAAGGAATACATAGGATGGCACAGTTCATGTGGCCACAATGCATTTCAAATGGGAAAAAATAAAACTTTAACTGTTCATATCTCCTTAACGATAGGTTTTAGGAAAAAAATACCATAGTTCTAAAGTGTCTTAAAATTATCTGTAAAATCCAAAAACACCATAAAATACAGGGTGTTCCATAAAGAAAAACAAAGTTGTCCACCATATTGGAAAAATGGCGGGAAATTTCAAAAATTTAAATACATATCTAAATGCAGGATAAAAAAATAAAAGGGGTCCCCGATAAGAAGTTTATTGTCAGACATAAAATAAATTAGTTAGCTATTGGAAAACTTTAGGCTGGACACCCGGTAAATTTTCCCCCTCACTCACTCGAAAAATAACTCATCCTATTATTTTAAATGAGCAATGAATGTAAATACTATCTCGAAAACGGTTCTAACGATTTTGATAAAATTTTGCATGTAGTTGCAATTTTTATTTTTAAGTTCACCTACGTAGTTGAATTTACTGTAGAAACGCAAATTTTTTAGAAAAATTAAATTTAAAGTTGATAATTTTTAACATGGGGTCATATGAGTTGCTAATAACAACGAAAAAGTAAACAAAAGAATCATCCAGCTGTTCATGACATCCACTTAAAACTTTTGTAGCACGTTGCCAGTACAGTAGAATAGGACAGGGATAATACAATTGAGTACAGATTGCTCATGGAGTATTATCCCCATATAAAAATCCCAAACAGGTAAACAGCTGTGTTTTAGGTTAATTAGAAATCCTATACTCTTATACGAGTAGTGTTATCTTGTATGTATGCTTGCTTGCTTGCTTGCTTGCACAACGATCTCAAAAACGGCTCCGAGGATTTCCTTCAAAGTCTGGAAATAAGTAATTTATGACTCAAAAACGTCTTTTATGCAGATTACTTGGCCAGAGAAAATCTAATAACGTAATAAATCGAATTTTAAAGTTGTAAAATTTTAACATTGGCCTTATGGGTTGCCGTGATAGCAACGACAATAAACAAGGAAAGTGTAAACAGATGAAGTCATCATAACAGCTGTTTGGAATCTACAGCCATTAAGGGAAAATACAGCAAGTGGGATGAAGAGACCATGGAGCAATAAAAAAGGTTTCTATTTATCAATTTTATGACATTGAAATATTTTATAGTAACTGGATGAACTGGTAAACATGAAATAACACCGAGCAAGGCTCGGTCCACCAGGTACTAAATAATATCAAAGCAACAACATGTATTTGTTTACATAAAGGTGATTTTATAATTTAGATTTACTAAATTTAAATCATCAGTTTAATGTTTCTTAAAGTTCGCAAATACAATTTATGAAATAGAACTAAGCAAATTGTCAAAGATCTACAAAGAACAAGTTCATTTCATGAGAACAAGGCGTTGAGATATACAACATTTGTCACAGCGCCTGGCTGCTTGGCAACTGAAACGAGCAATGAGAGCATCGATTAGAAAACAAAGACCGAATAAATTCAATTAACAAAACTTAAACCTCAGTAAATCAAATTACAAAGTTAATTGTCACTGTGGGGAGCAATATGAACTTATATATTTGAAAATGTCACTGCTTTTCCCCGAGCGAAGCTCGGTCCCCAGATATTTTGACCTAAATTGAGGAGAACATAGCATTTAGACACGTCATTACTGACCTCAAATATTTTTCTACAAGAAACTTCATTTGAGTACTGACCATTACCTGCTAATCACATCCGGTTAAACCGATGTTCATAAAAATTGTCCGGTTAAAAATATTTTACCTGCGCAGAGAGCAGTCCGGTTAAACCGATGTCTAGTTAAAAAGTATTCGGATCAGATGGAATCTACTGTATGCCCGTTTTTAAAATAATTTTTCACAGAAAATGCAAAATAATAAAAATAAAAGTGGTTTTGACTGCAGGTTGTGGCATTTGATTAAGCACACAGAAACAGGCATACAAAACACAACCAAAACACATATATTTATAATTTTATTGATTGTAGATTCCATCCTTTTTACACATGGACTTGTTAAAAAGCTGAAGAGTTTTAAGTGACACTCTAACAGGGCGTGGGTGATGGGGTGAGAGAGTTTAGTATAAAAGAAATATATGCCTAATTTTGAGGCACTGCAATATTTTACAAAGTAAATGTAAAAATCTTTAAAATAAACAAATATTAAGGAAAATTTTGTAAGAAAAGGAGATTGCGGTATTTTGTTTTACTATCCTTGAATTACGTGATACATTACCATTGAAAATAACCTTTTCTGCTAGATCCTCTTCATTTTTATCATAATACTCAAAAATTAAATCTGGAAACCCGTCACAGATAATGTCAAAATTGGTTACTCCTTTTATCCCAGACGTAGGTTCTACTTTGCAGTTTCCTTCATATGTTATCAAATCTGTTTTGAAACTATATTCTGCTAAAACATCTTGACTTTGTTTTCCTGAAACACAGTCGAATACTGGGATTACATAAAAAATACCTCATCATAGTAAGCCAGCGTAATTCGTGAATTAATAAGGAAAATTTATATTTTTATGACCATACGAGTACAATTTGGATTAATTGCCATAACCTCCGAGGAGTAAGACTCACCGAAGAGAACATTTGTGAGTTTGTAGGCTTACCAAACAAAGCTGTTCACGAAGAGATCGTGTCAGATTTGTCCACAGATGCATTTAGCGGCTAGCACTCGTTTTGTGAGTATAGACCACCAATTTTGTCGCAGCCAAAAAAACTTTGCATAAATCGATTAAACTGCAGGATGAACTCAAATCCAAAGGATCTCTACCCTTAAAAAGGCATAACTTGTAATTTCAACTCTTCTTCTGCTCCTCGTTTTCGAAAAATAGCGGTGTTTTTTTTTGGGGAATAGTTAGGAGATCTCGCATTCTATATTTATTTGCATATGAGAGATTTGACCGGAACAGGTATTTATTTATCAAAAAACGAGAGGTGTTCGTTCTTTGTTACCTTGTTACATAGTATACAAGGTAATGTTTTTTCTATATGAATGTAGTGTTGTGACATATTGTTACAGACTAAATTTTTACGCTAATTACAATGCTGCAATCCGTTTTAGAAATATTGCTTCGTTCTTGTGGTTTTCTCAATTCTTACTTGGAGTAGTAAATTTATTCAATGTTCATTAATTTCTTATGGGCGTTTCCAAATTAAACAGATTTTTGTTTCATTTCTCTTATATACGCGGTTTTAATTACAGTATGGAGTTCATTTTTGTATTCAAATATTTAGTAACTAAATGGTTTTAATTTGAACTATTGAACATTTTAATGGACCAGTCAAAGATTAGTTAATAAGGCCGCATTCAACAGAAATTATATTTTTCCAAATTTGTTTTTTTTCAAAGATTTATGTCTCAGGTTCCAAATTATTATTACGCTATCATTTATCCATATGTGGGATACGCAGTTTTTGTCCGTGGACCCGAAAATACAAAAACAAAGAAGATTTTCATTTTTCAAAAAACGTCAATAAGAATCTTTTTTTTTCGTAATCAGTAGTTATACGTATCAAACATCAATCAGTGAGCCTAAAATCTCTTTTAGGCCCAAAATCTGTCTTTTATCTTACAACATACTGGATTTAAATAAACAAAATCAACAAATAGACTAGCTGAAGCATGATCAGTACTGTTTAACCTAAAATGATTTGTTATCCTTACAATTTTTTTAATATTATAATTCAGACATTTACCCCTCAGCCTGATGGTGTAGTTGGTACCCTGCTCAAATACGTCTTCTTTAATTGCTAGCATGTTGGTTGGAAGTTCAGCAATTTTCATTGTGTCTTCTATTGGGTTAAGAACAGGCTCTTCTTCTTTAGAATATACCCAATCAAATTCTGTGATACTCAAATTAGTTTTTGTGTTTAGCTTTCCAATAACAGACATATCAGCTTTCAAGAGTAATATTTCGTTAGGCAAGGTATTTCCTTTATTGCAGTTTTGGATACACCTGAAACAAGAATGAATTTTAAACGTAGGTTTGATGCAAAGATGGCTATTAGATATAAAGTAAGAGTACTTGGTGGACCAAGCTTAGCTCGGTATTATTTCACCAGTACATCGAATTACAATAAAATATTTTAGTGTCGAAAACTTGATAAATAAAACTTTTGTTTATTACTGCATGCAATCTTAATTCAACAATTTTTTTTTCTTAGATAGCTATAGTTTGTTAACAGTTGTTACTTTAGTCATACTTTACTTTCCTTGTTTATTTCATTACTAGAATAACAACTCATGAGGCTAATATTACAATTTTAATTCCTTTTTTTTATTTTTGTTAGATTTTCTCCTTTTGAGTAATCTGCATTACATATATAGAAGTCGTTTTTGAGCCATAAACTACTTATTTCAAGACTTTGAAGCAAGTCCTAAAAGCCGATAAATGTACAGACAGGCAAGTAAGCATTATAGAATTGCTCATATAAGAATAAGGATATTATACTTTATGTTAATCTTATTACAATCCAACGGCAACCTTCTGTGAAAAGTATTATTGCTAATGGACCCAGTTTCAAACCTTTTCATCCGGTTCCGAACAGGTGACCCTCAGGTTACGAAGTAAGCACTAATATCCGTTCGTCTATCCAGTCAGTTGTCAATTGCCATGGCTACTGCATGTGAAAACACCTCCGTTGCAGCAGACCTACTTACTCAGCGAATTTCGAATGCAAATCAACATATTTCAATCCAACATAGCGAGATTTGACATGTTTTTGTAAGTTCCACAAGAATAATATGGGAAAATGAGCAAGTATATTTGCTGCTACAGGTATTTTTAAACAGGGTGGTTTTTACTCAATATTTAGTAGGTCTGAACTAGAAGAAGCCATTTACAAAGTTTTATCGAGATATGTTGAGAAATAAGCGAGATATAGAATTTTACTTATTTCCCATAAGGTTAACATTGGGACAACTTACCGGGTTTACCACTTCTAATATCTCGTTAACCAATGGACATAGTGATTCGGAATACTAAATTGTTTACTGTTTTAGCTGAATTCAATGGTGGCAAAAAATGGATAATTTTTATTTGTCTATGTAAAAAAAACTCAAAAACCCCATTTTTCGGGTGTTTACCCACCCTTAGCACCCCTTCCAGTGTTCCGATCATGCTGGATTACGAACTCGTCCGAGTGATTACCACTTTACACGTCTGTACCACTTTACACTTTTCATTAGGATCGCACCATACGGCCGCTATATAGATATAAATTCTAGCTATAGATTTATATATATATATATATTTATATAAATTCGAACGGAAAGTGTTTTTTGCTTCTAGGAGCCCCAAAATTAAAAGTTAACACGGTCTCGGGCTTAGGTCTTATCATGAGACCTATGGTAATAGCTTATTCCTTCAAGGAAATTCACTAACAGAATAATGTCAGAACGGCTTTGACCTATTTGTCTAAGATTAGCTTTCGAAACTAACACCATTAGGTTTTAGACATAAAATACTGTACCTAATTTCATTGTTTCATATGTTACAGTCAAAGTCTATAATCTAGCTATTATGAATTAAGAAATAGCCATTGTAATATCTCATTCATAACCTTCATAGTTTTTGTACCTTGGTTAAATGTGATTAATAATTAACCTAGCATTCTTAACATGACCTAACCTAATCCAACTTAACTGATCAACCAGAATACTGAGAACCCTGGATAGCTATTATGATTCATAATGTGTGGTCAAAGTGATTAATACTCTAATAGATTATTGTGATTATTAGTGATTATAGTGACTAGATTAATCACTTTAGCTAGGAAACTTAGTAATTATGTATAATAGCCGAACATTAGACATAATAACCGGCTTCGAAACGTCGTGAAACTTGTTTTTTACTAATCAGTGATGGCAAATGTCCGCAAAAATCCTAATCAAAATTAAAAAAAAATTATTACGTTGGCTGTGACATGCACATCTTTATACGGACGCTCACTAGAAGTCAAAGACAATCCAAAATATCCATGAATTTATATGGTCATTATAAATATTTGTTGAGAAAAACAGTAAGATAACAATTTGACCTCATAATTATTCGAGTAATTTCAATACAATTTGTTTGGACAGTGGCATAATTCCAGTGAGAAGTGCTATTTTAAGAAAAATTTACAATTATTTTAAAATATACGGTTAGCAAGTAAAAACGGCTGAATCATACTTACATTATATTATAATTTATCACACCTTTTACAGAACTTTCCGCCACTTTAACAAACACATGACTGTATTGTGGGGCTATTTTTTTATCGTTGTATTTAATATGACTATCAACTGTCAGGGTGAACCTATACTGAGCTTCGTACTGGAGTAGATGTCCGGGTACAAAAAACTCTTGGTTCACTGAAACAAATATTGATGTGAATTTCAAAGCCTTAAGCATAAATACCTTCCAACAACCAAAACCAATCGTGTTATTGCCATGGGAAACAGTCCTTCAACTGTTGTTTGAACTATTTTATACATTCAGTATATTTGATTGTAGCTTCCCACTTTTTTTACCAAAAGTGCCTCAAGGGTGGGTCTTCGGAAGCAAATTAAGCTCTCACTTTGTGAGACGTAGTATACACCTGAACTTTCAAACTTGAAAAATCTGATAGTGGTCAAAAGTGACCTGTAAAACCCCCTTTGAACCTTAAAAACAAGGTGGGCAAGAGATTTCTGTTGTTTGCTGACTTGCAGAGACTAAGGAAGGAATGTATCGCTCCAAGGTTAAAAAAAGCTAAGTAAACTGCAGTTGCAAAGCTTGCCTTTGAACCCTTGCAAAGCTGTATGAGATAACATCAACAAGAGTTGCTGTATTTTTTATATCTAGAAGATAAAACAAAACATAATTAAGGTCCTAAATTAATAAAAAATTGACTTTGATTTAGGCTAGTGATTATTTCAATTGTATTTCACCACAGTTAAGGAGTATTCAGGCTTTAGCTAAAGATAAATAAAAAATTTATTAAATGTTAAATAAATTAGCATAGCTCAGCTAAGCCTTTTTCAATTTTCATGATCAGTGGTTTAAAAGAAAGCTAATTTTGTACCGGTTCAGTTAAGACCTAAACGAGGATTGTGTCCTTTTTTTGAGCATGAGGTATAAGTCTTTAACTGTAGACAAATTTTGAACATAAAATATTTTTATGTCGAGTATAGGATTATAACTCAGGTTTTTATGTTCGATGATCGATAGCTAAAATGAAAGCCAATAACATGCTAATTCATTCAAGACCTTTTCAAGGATTGTATCGCCTGAGGAACTTGAGATATGAGTCCTTAACTAAGAAAAAACTCTAAAATAATTAAAATAATTTAATTTTAAGTTGAATAAAGGATTATTACTCTGCTTAGAATTTCCTGATATTCATTAACGATATCTAAAAAGAAATGTAACATTTTACTATTTAATTTAAGACTTTAACGAAGATTTTGTATCATTTAGAGCTTGAAATTAGGTCTTCAATTAAATATTGAATGCTAAAAACTTTAAATTTTATGTTGAACAAAACAACATACCGAGGCTTAAACTTGTCCTCATAATCAATAGCTCAAATTAAAACGATTATTTTACTGATCGATTTAAGACCAACAAGAAAGATGTACCTTATTTAGAATCAGAAATATACAATTTTTACTAAATATTGATGTCAGAAAAATAATATTTTTTTAATAATAAAGGTATCATAGCTTATCTCTAATTTACCTGACCTAAAATTGATCAGTTGCTTATTTGGAAGCCGAAATATTACTGAGTATCTCAGTACCAGAACAAACAACATGCTTTGATTACAACCCTCCGCTTATATCTCCACATAAGGAAAATAATCTAAAAAAGCCCTTCAAAATATTGTAAAAAAGATCGGAGCGTCTATAAGGTTGGCACAGGGAATAATTTTTATTTTATTACTAGCTGACCCGACAGACGTCCCGTCTTCCTTATGAATAATTTGTTTTAGTTTGAATAAATATCAAAATAGCTACACCAACAACATAGCTTTTATTCTAAAGCTTTTTTAATGTGCAACATCATTAGTTTTGTTTTCTGGCGCAAAATTATTTTTTCAGCGTTCTGACACGGGAACAGGCGACATACAATTGGCCATGTGAAAATCATGTATTTTCAAGGTTGTTTCCACAAACATTCAACGACTGTCCAATTTATGCGGACATTGCAAATGCAAGCTGGAGGAAATTGTTGCCGATTCAAGTCAAAGCGCGTATCGTTTGGAATCATTTGGATACGTGGAATAAAAACTTCTTCACCTTTGTAGTTTCCTTGCGAAATCGTAATCTCAGTTTTGTTGTTCATTTATTTTTTCACCGTACGATGAATGCCGTTACAAATAATAAGTAGTGAGTTAATGCTCCACAACACAATAAATATTGAACCGACTTTTAGCTGAATGGTTATTCTTCATTATATGAGCTGATAGGTATCACATAATCAATTTCATTCGGTTTTATCCTCTCAACTAACCAAATAAGGATGCGTGTGCATGTGGCAACCCGCGTTTTTGCCATTCTCTTGATTACATCCAACAGTGCGTCTCGCCGAACACGCAATGCTTAACAATAAAACCCATGAGTAACTTTGATTTGTTTTAAAAACTCTTGTGGTAATATGACGATCAATGGGAGATTGGCCATAAAATAATTCTTGTAGAATTTCTGACCAATTTTAATTGCTCGTGAACGTTATAAACAAATCTGGTATACCATAATGACGTTCATCCAATTTAGCATCCTGAGCGTACTCATTCACATTTGCGGACTTCCGACGTATGTTGCTGGGAGAATAGTCATTCTGCCGTCATTAAAAATGCGTCTCCATTTCTATCTGTATTGGTTGCACCCCAAAGAAGAACGTATTCCATGGAACGGAGTTTTGCCTGTCAACCTGATATGCCAATGGTGTCAATTGTAGTTGACCACTGGTCAACAGTACATACAGGGGCTTCATTTTTAAACCTATAATCATTGCAACTGTTGACACACAATGTTCATTGAGACAACAGCAACTATTGGCAATAAACTAATCGATCGTCGCGTTAAAATTGAACGCAGCTAATGGGGATTGAATGCAAGATCTCCTCGTTGATGGTTTAGATTAAATAAAGCACATTCATCTCAATTTCGAGCCTCGTTTTGCTTGCCATTTTGACTTGTCCGAAAGTGTCCTACACTCACAGCACTGCGTTC
This sequence comes from Flexamia atlantica, assembly GCA_035578135.1. Lineage (NCBI taxonomy): Eukaryota > Metazoa > Arthropoda > Insecta > Hemiptera > Cicadellidae > Flexamia > Flexamia atlantica. The sequence goes on along the minus strand of JAQJVK010000293.1, from coordinate 47,550 downwards.
TCTACGGCGCAGGTCGTTGCGTTGAGGGTAACGTGGCATTTTCAAGAATCAGAATAATACTCAATCAATGTTGTATTAAACTTAAAATATAGTCATGATTGTGGTGAACTATGAACTCAAACACTTCTCAACCTCTCTAGTCAAATAAAAAACTGCAGTTTTACACACACTCATATAAGGCTCACAATATTGATTTTTCTAAAACCAAACAAAAGTATGAGGGTTTGTCTTCCGTACCGGGTGAACCGAGCCTTGCTCGGTGTTATTTCATGTTTACGAGTTCAAACAATTACTATAAAATATTTCAATGTCATAAAATTGATAATCTTTCATTGCTCCATGGACTCTTCATCCCACTTACTGTATTTTTCCTTGATGGCTGTAGATTCCAAACAGCTGTTATGATTACTTCATTTGTTTACACTTTCCTTGTTTATTTTCGTTGCCATCACGGCAACCCATAAGGCCAATGTTAAAATTTTACAACTTTTAAATTCGATTTATTACGTTAATAGATTTTCTTTGGCCAAGTAATCTGCATAAAAGGCGTTTTTGAGTCATAAATTACTTATTTTCAGACTTTTAAGGAAATCCTCGGAGCAGTTTTTGAGATAATTGTGCAAGTACGCAAGTAAGCAAGCAACCATTCAAGCACGATAACATTACTCATAAGAGTATGGGAAAAAGTATAGGATTTCTGTACATCCTAAAAGATTAGTTAGACAAAAAGGTAGATTCACGTGTTATGTAATCAGATTTTTTTTTGGTAGGAGGTGGAATGCGTTTACGCACACTGAGGGGCTCGTTGTCCCCTCAGTAGTGTCGGACTCCCACGAGCTCGATGTCCCGTGAACTACCGACTAAACCACCTCCCTCGGCACCGAGGACACTAGCCTGAAACTGTTTCACACATTACTTCGGGCTAGGCCTTTGATATTACGCCACTAGGGCAACCTCCGTGGGGAAAAGCTGAGGATTAAGGCCGATCGAGGTCGACCTTTTTCGCCCGAAGAATGGCCTGGACGTAGTGCTGGACACAGTTCCAGTTGCCCTCTCCCTGGAGCATAGCTCCGACGATGTTGTTTGGGCTGACGACCACGCCGATCTCAGATGAAAGTGAGGCTCGGCGGACGTGCCAACGGTCGCACTGAAAGAAGGTGTGCTCGGACGTGTCTGGGATGCCGGGGCAATACAGACAGTCCGGGCTGGCGACTTTCCCCATCCGGTGAAGATAGGCTCGGAAGTACCCGTGCCCAGAAAGAAACTGGGTCACGTAGTAATCGACCTCGCCGTGCTGCCGTTCCACCCATGGTCGGCTGGAAGGTCCAACGCTGGAAGGTCCAACGTCCCCTCGGCTCGGCTTCCCAGTCGCGCTGCCAGGAGTCGAAGCTGCGATCGCGCTCCTCCCTGGCAGCTGTTTCCCGGCCCACTTCAGGCCTCCTCCGGTAAATCGCCTGCCTCTCCCTCGCGAGGAAGAGGACGGGGATGACTCCGGCGATACCATCACAGCAGGCTCGGAGACTGTGCGGTAGGCCGAAGCGACCCGCAGAGCTCCTTGGCGCTGGACTCGGGCAAGCCGGTCTCGGTAGACTCGCTTCTCGAGTGCGTGAGCCCATACCTCCGCCCCGTACAGCAAGACTGACTGGACGGCAGTCATGAGCAGGCGGCGCTTGCAGGAGCGAGGACCGCCGACATTGGGCATATGCCTACCAAGAGCAGCGACACCCTTAGCGGCTTTGTCGGCGGCGCGCTGGATCTGCTCGCCGAAAGACAGTTTGCTGTCGACCATGACTCCCAGGTACTTTGCAGCAGGCTTAGTCTCGAGTGTGACATCACCTAACTGCACCGGGAACACGGTGTTAATCCTCTTTTTGGTGAGGACGATGATCTCCATATACTGATCGCGATATTCGCGATTAAGGACCAAAAATGGAAATTTCGGGGATTTTAGACTATTATACATAATATCTAATCTAGATGAAGCCATAAACCAAGTTTTATTAAGATATATTGAGAAATAAGCGAGATATAGAATTTTACTTATTCCCCATAAGGTTAACTTTAGGACAACGTACTGTGTTTACCACTTTCAATATCTCGGTAACCAATGGCAATGTATACATACATTGCCAATGGATATAGAGCAATGATACAAAATACTAAATTCTTTGTTTTTTCGAGCTGAATTCAATGGTGCCAACAAAAATTAGAAAATTTTATTTTTCTATGTAAAAAACTCAAAAACCCCGTTTTTTGGGGGTTTATCCCCTTTTACCCCCCCCCCCCCCTTCAGATGGTCCGATCGGGCTGGTTTACGAACTTGTCCAATTGATTACCACTTTACATGTCTTTACCAAATTTCATTAAGATCGGACCATATTTACGGCCGCTATCATGCTTACAGACACACACACACACACACACACACACACACACACACACACACACACACACACACACACACACACACACACACACACACACACACACACACACACACACACACACACACACACACACACACACACACACACACACACACTCACACACACACACACACACACACACACACACACACACACACACACACACACACACACACACACACACACACACACACACACACACAATTCGAACGAATGGTGTTTTTTGCTTCTGGTGCCCCCAAAATGAAAAGTTATCATGGTCTCGGGCTTAGGTCTTACCATGAGACCTACGGTAATAGCTTCTTCCCTATAGGGGAAATTCGCTAATAGGATCGTTTTTATATAAAATAGGTAAGATTAACATTGGAACAACATATTGTGTTTACCACTCATCGAATTGATTTTTATTTATTTAGACATCTTAAAAACAAATATTTTTTTAAAGAGGGTGGCGGCTTCTTTTTCACCTTGGCTTTGCCCCGCTATGGACTAATGATCTGTGCGTGGACGTTATCAAACAAAGACAAAGGAGTGAGCCGGTACAGTACTAGGGTGAACGGTAGGCCTACTGATAAAAGTATGCGACAATCCCGAGTCTCGAACCTGCGACACTTTGAGGCCCCAGTTCCGAGGCCGAGTGTGCTACCGAATGAGCCACCGACTCGCTAGCAAATTCAAGCAAATTTGCTACAACTGTCATAAAAGAAGCATGTATTTTGTTGGAAAAATTGCAATAACTCTGTTAATTGTAGTTTGATCTTAATAATCTTTATATGGTTTTACAGGAAACAAAATTGCACAACTTGTTGTCTCTTGTAAAATTTACGGTTTTTAAGATATTAAGTTTTTAAATATAAAAATGGCTGCCATTTTGAATTGGTAAAAAGTAGAAACTTATACTCCGCACCAAAATAGGTCCTATTAGTCAGCATATACGTACCAAGTTTGAAGTTGATATCTGTAGTACACAGTTTCAAAGTTATGCATAATCATGTTAAAAACACATGCAGACCGACAGACAGATAACCGAGCATTTTAGGACCCATGTTTATAGGAACTTTTTTTCTTAGTTTTGATGTAAGTAACCATATACCGAAGTCCTGAAGGGTTTTTTATCAACACCCTGAATATAATTGGTTCAAATACCTGCTTCTAGCAATCTATTTGTTGCAGACGCAACTAGTTTCGCTTTCTAGTTATGAAGGCATCATCAGGCGACAGCCAATGATGTATTTCTTCATTGAAGAAAGTCTTGAAGCTCAGTTAGATTGAATTTTAAAATGACTTTCTTAAATAAAGAATTAACGAATAAATCCTTGGCTGTCGCCCGGTGATGCCTTCATAAGTAGGAGGCGAAACTAGTTAGGACTGCAAAATGGGTTACTAGTAGCAGGCAATTAAACAGATCATATATTCAGTTTCATAGCAGGCCATTTGATCCTGGGATCTTTGACATAATACTTAACAATCAGCTAATGAGAAGCATTCATCAAAAATGTGTGTTTGGATGTACCTAGTGACCTGAAACTGTTTTTGATTCTATCTATACTGTAAGAATATCAGGTGTATCTTCTTTGTTTGAAATTCATTGTTGGTGATGGTGATTTTATATTTTGATTAGGATTTTTGCGGACATTTGCCATCACTGATTAGTAAAAAACAAGTTTCACGACGTTTCGGGATCTGGAATCTGATCCCGTCTTCAGGTGAAAGAAAACGTAGAACATAACAAGATTAGTAACGCATAGCCAGGAAAACCTGGACAAAACACAGCTAAAACATTGCCCTTGAAGCTCAGTGTTAGTTTTTTCGTGCTTAGTGTTTCTTGACTCCTTTTACAGTTAGTTCTCTGTTTTAGCTGTGTTTTTGTCCAGGTTTTTCTGGCTATGTGTTACTAATCTTGTTATGTTCTAGGTTTTCTTCCACTTGAAGACGGGATCAGATTCCAGATCCCGAAACGTCGTGAAACTTGTTTTTTACTAAGTGATGGCAAATGTCCGCAAAAATCCTAATCAAAATATAGGTGTATCTTAGTTCAATAAAACTAAAACCAATCATAAAAAATCACGGAACTGCATGTGACCATAATAATAATATCTTTGTCATTGTTAATGAAATTTGTAATCATATAAAATACAAGTTAAAAATAATGTAAAACAAACCATCAATTTATTTGTTTCGCCTTCATAATCAGTCCATAGGCTAACTCACTAACGTACCTGATATCCACGGGTATGTCTTCTTACAGGTATTTTCACAGTTTTGGATTTTATTCGTTAGGCATTCACATGACCATCGAATTTTTATTGATTGCTGGTTAGGTGGTTGGTTAGGGTCATAAGACTTTTTGGCAACAAGTGTAATACCAGAATCTTTAATTATTTGTCTCGTATTACCTCCTTCAATGACAGCTTTAAGAGGCAATGAGCTCACTTGGAAGAAGCACTGAAATAAAAGAGGGTTTCTGATCGGTGAAAAATAATACAGCCTTGGATTGCCTTTTTTATAACTATTAAACCCATTGTTCGAAATCGAACAATTGTCATGAATTGACTTCTAAATAAAAATTATTATGATACAGTATTCTAGCCTTCATTTATTACTGACATGGCTAAACTTGAAAGTTACTTCCAGTTATACTGGCATTATTTACTTAAGTTCTTAATAAACAATATTTCTTTTTAAAACCCGATAGGGTATTCACATCATCATCATAATCGAGTAATCATCTTTCAGGTGATGATTTTGTTTAGGTTAAATTATAGATAGATCAAGTTGATAATGAAGGTCCTTTCTCTACAAAACATCATTTAGCACCAAAGTAATTGTTAAAAATATACACTTTCAATGATATAGATTTTTTACACAATTATAACTAACATAACAGTTGAAAAAAAAAAAAATAGTCTAATGAAAACCCCACAAATTGTTATGATTATCAAACTTGGTCGAGCGCCTTAATACGGCTACAACATTTTAATTTTTATATCGTTATCCACAAACAAACTTCACATAAACTATCACCATAAACTCCAAGATAATTGATTATCACTTGAATTCACCAAAGTACCGTTGTCATACTTAAATTTTATTAGTTTTAATAACTATTACAGGCAACATAATATGAAAACAGTTATTTGGAAATGGACCGAAAGTTTTTTTTTACACCATACACATGTTTTAAATGGGTTTTTTAAGTAGATAATGAAGAAGTATTTTATATTCTGAAAAAAAATACAATTCATTTCATAGGGTTTTCGTTATTTTTGTAAAAATTGATGTTGTTCAGTTTCTGTTACTAATTTATAACACTTCTTAATCTTAACCCGAAATAAAATGGGTCACTTAATCTACTAACTTATAAATGAATGCTCAAAGTTTGCTTCAGCATAAATATTAAATTGTTTCAATTCCAATAATAACATATTGCTTTGCTGAAAAGCTTTGTTTACTCTATTCAGCTGCTTTATTGAACTTTATATTCCCATGTTAAATCTTATGGACGAATACCAAACTTTAAGGGCGTCTTGGGCCATTCCCTGTAGTCTAATCTTCATAAATTTTATTTCCTGCAAAACTACATGCTAAGCACTCTTGAACGATACCTAAATTATTACAATTGGCCCAGTAGTTTCGGAGGATTCATGATCACAAAAAAGCCCCTAGCGTATTAAATAAGTACACTAGTTAACCCGTTGACGTTGCTCAGAATCAAGCAATTGTCATGTATTCACATCTAAATTAAAATAATCATGGTACAGTCTGCTAGAAAAATTATATTATTGATATGATTAAACTTCAAAGTCACTCCCAATAATACTGAGATTATTTCCTAAAGTTCTTTACAAACATTATTTCTTGTGAATACTCTTATCATCTTTTAGGAGATGATTTGATTTTGGTTAAATTGCAGATAGTTTAAGTTTATATGGAACATCCTTACCAAACCACAGAACATCACTTAGTACCAAAATAATTGTTAAAAATATATTCTTTTGGTAATATTGATTTTCTACATAATTATAACTAACATAAGTTACTACAGTTGAAAAAATAACAATAGTTTCATGAAAACCTTACAAAATGTTAATCAACGAGCGCCTTAATACGGCTAAGTATTTTAATTTTTATAGCATTAATTACAACAAACTTCATAGCCATCACCATAAACTCCAGATTTGTACATCAATCGTGCTCCCCAAGGCACCTTTGTCATACTTAAATTATTAGTATAAATTAATTACTTAAGTTCACATCAGCCAGGTAAATTTAGGTTAAGAAGTCATTATATCAAATGCAAATATGGATTATAAAATAATAAGTTTTCTACAGAAAACTAAGAGATAATTTGTGTGTTGTAATATAATTTGTAAATATAGGTTAAGGCTTTATTTCAGATATAAAAAAGTGTCTTGAAACATTGTTTGCCTAAACATGATTTTAAAATGGCCAGATGATCATCGATGTGTCAAAATAGAATGAAGAGTGAGATGATTTATGATATTTGGTAATTCAAAGGAATAATAGGAACTCCTCAATTCACTGCACTGCACTTTTACTTTCACTGCACTGTTACTGTCACTAACCTTTTAATAACTGTGCGCAAACATGAATAAGTTTCTGAAATAGTACATTTCGTTACTAGTCCGGAAAGTGGCTGTGATCGGTACGAGATGGTGTTTCAATTCTATTGAGTACCGGTATAGCACTTTTGGACGAGTCACGCACAGTACTTTTCATCATACCACCTTTTATTTAATATTTTAAAACTTGTTAGTACGTTAGTTACATTTTGGAGATTATATTAGTGTTAAGGCTGGTTTACATAGGTCAAGTTACTTGATTCAAGTCTACTTGTTTACATAAATATTCAAGTAAAATATACTGTTTAACTTGAGGGTCAAGTAAACATTCAAGTCAAGGTGTACATGATATTATTTCATTTTATAAAATACAAACAGCTGTTTTATACTTTAATTAGGTGTAAATGCTAAAGTTAATAATAGTTTGAAATATGCAGTCAGGAATTTATGAAAATTGATTAGTAAAATGAAAATATGTATCAAATCAAAAATATATACGTAGCAAAGAAAAAAATATGATATTTGCTTCAGACTATATACATAAAGACAAAAAAGAGTTAGGTTTGATTATTAAAAAATATATCGCATTAATTTTTATTTAAATTATTGTTCCATTATATTAGAGAAAAAAGTATTTTGCTGATTGTTTTGACGCCAGGATCAAACCGCCCTACCACTTTGTTACTAATCCGGTTGTGGCCCAAACCGGATCCGGTTGTGTTAATCAATTTTCACAACTTGAGTTGTGGCTCAAAACAAATTTTACATAACTGTGGTTATGTAAAGTGGCTTACGTTAACCAGCACCCAAAGTATAACCCTTACCTTGAATGAACGCAGATTAGGAGAAGGTTGAGGCCAGCAGATGAAGCTTGGCGCCCACCTAAGCGCCAGGACTTGGAAGAATTTTGAAAAAATCCTGTCCATGTTATCTTAAAAGCTGACGCCCATCCAAGCAACCCTGCGATGGTGCGGCGCGGCACCGAAAAATCTTCTATTCGAATCCTGTACTGAGAATTCGGAAATTTTCCTCTCGTTTTGCCACGCCGCGCCGCGCCGCGCCGCGCCTCCGCTGCGTTGCCCAAGTGGGCAGGGGGTAGCGCCACGGATATCGCTGAAACGGTGTATGCGATATCCGTGGCGGATTTCTGATTCTATCTGAGGATTTCTGATTCCCTTGTTAGTAAGAGGCGACGAAAAGTGTGACATAATGTGTCAAGAATGTCTGACGTAAAAACAATTATATGCAGTTATACCTGTAATACCTACATGTAATCAACAGGAGTTAAAATGATTAAAAGTGACAGTGAGGTCAGCTAGCCAGCCTGACTGATTTTCATCAGTCTTTGTCTGTTAAAATTTTCCAGAGGGCGGCCAAACGGAGTTACATTGTCCTTTACACAAAACAATCGCCCCATCAGGACCTTCAGGTTAAAAATCGTTTAAACAAAAGGTAGGGTGTAGCCTACATATGTCAACAATCTTTAAAATAAAACTCTTTTCATCCTACCGCCAAGAGTATTTTGTTTGTCCATTTTGTTAACTGGAAATACCTGTGGTTGTAAACAGCCAAAAGTATCAATTTATTTGGAAAGATAATAAATGAAATAATTTTACTATAATACATAGGTTTATATACCTTCAGTCAACAGTTTCATAATGTAAAAATTTCCTACATATGTTTCAAAGCATTAAAGCTTCATCATCAGGGATTTAAAAATGTCTATAAGTGCATCACACAAATTTTCTACATTTGTAGAAGATGTAGAAATGTCTATAAGTCTATAATAAAAATTATGTAGAAATGTCTATAAGTGTGTGATGCACTTATAGACATTTTTAAATCCCTGATGATGATGAATGCTTTGAAACATATGTAGGAAATTTCTACATTATGAAACTGTTGGCTGAAGGTATGTAAACCTATATATTATAGTCATATCACAGTTTTGGAGGCAAAGAACAATGAAATAATTTTCCTACAACCGCGCGTAAAGTGTCAGTTTACGCACCAAAAACCTATCGTAAAACAGCTGATTACTGAGGAGCGAGCGATAAAGTCTTTGAAAGTCTTTGGAGCGAGCGTAAAATTCTTTATGCTCGCCACGTGATTACTTTCACGCTCGCCAGCTGATTGCATTGTTACTCGGCGCACTACAGCGCTCTCATCCGCTTCCGGCTGAGCTCGACTTGTTTATAACCTCAAACTAGCGCATTCAGCTACAATTGATGTAATTAGTGATGACGAATCCGTGTCCTTATTATTTATTAGCTAAAGTATGTAATTAATAAATCGTGTTTGTTCTTGTAAAACTCTTTATTTTTATTCATTATTTATAACCTCAAAATCATAATGGCGCATTCAGCTACAATGGACGTAAGTAACTGTGATTATATTTATCGTTTGGGAATTTAAAACTGCAGTTATAGGAAAAGTTTAGTATTTATTTCGCGTGTAAAGCGTTTTTCTCGCTTTCGCTAAAAATACCGCTCTCCGCTACGCGTCACGCGGTAACTGTTTAGCTCAAGCGAGAAAGACCTGCTTTACGCTCTTAATACATAAATAACTATTTTTAGCTTGTACCGACTTAAAAAAACAATATCAGAAGGTTTTTTAATTTTTTTCAACCTATCTCTTAAAAAAAACATTAATGGTACACATCCTCAAAAATACTTTTAGAATTTATAGGAAAATACCCTTCACTTGACTGAAGGATTCAAGTAAAATCAAACGTGTTCAATTTTCATCAACTTGAAGCCAGCTGATCGTGAAATAATAAAGCATAATTTGAAACAGTTCTTATTGGTCAACATTTTTTGTTTTCATTTATTTACTTGAATCAAGTAACTTAAACCTTGTAAGCCGATCACTTTTCTAAAAACAACAAAACATTTTGATCATATGTTACTTGAATAGCAAAAAACTTACTTGAATGAAGGTTTACACGAGTCAAGTTGTCAAATTTTACTTGAATCAAGCAAACTTGAATCAAGTAACTTGACCTGTGTAAGCCCGCCTTTATCAATAATTACATTTTCACCACACTACGACGAAATCACCTGTTTTACAAACGTCAAACGCGGACCGAAACACACCGTTTGCCGCCACAGGACCGAAAACGTTGGGGGCCCTAGGGCCGAAAGTCAGCTGATAGTTTGTTTGCTTGAAGCAACGTCAGAACATCACAAAATTATACGGCATTTAAGACAGGATAGTTGCGATAATATGATTGTCATAGCTGTGTTTTGTTTTCAAGTAAGTCAAATAATAATCCGATTTTTTTTAATTATTTAGGGTATATTTCATTGTGTAGTATGGTGAAAAATAGCGTTCGCACCTCGGCCGAAAGGGTTTTGCAGCTCTCGATCGTTTCAAATTCGAGTCTGCAAAACCTCATTTTCGGCCCTTGTTGCGAAATATACTATTCTGTTGTTTACTAACTAAACATATGATAATTCATTTGCTCTTATTAATATAGATTCTGGCATATTTGAATCAACCATGTTTATATTTGTATGTTTGTAAACACTCCTTTACATCACTAGTACTTTTTCCAGTTTTATCATTACAGTGTAAACAAACCAACCGGTAACGGTTAATTTCTATCACCGTTTAGAGTATTTGAAACAGTAGTTTAACGCGATGGTATGATGAAAATTATTTTTTTTGTACGTGGGCCTATTCAGCTGCTCTCAGATACAGAATTCAGACTGGGTGTAGTTTGGCGGAACACGTAACAGATTACTTTACTAGACTTTACTTACTTAAGGACTACACTGAACTAGACTAGATAAGGACGAAGTTGTCTTTTATTTGCAAATATAATCTTGTATTTGGAAAAGCCAAAGATCAATTCGATGAATGTCGTATAAATGGAATAGTATTAATTCTAGAGGTTAAAATACCTTATTCCGTCAGTGATCACTGTCGACCGAAGAGCCGGCGACCGGTTTCGACCCTACAATGGGGTCATCCTCAGGCGTTGAAGGACATAAATCACTCCGAAGAGGTCGTCAAGTATCTTAAAAACTGCATGCTAACATCGAAGACGTACACATTTAAAAACATTTAATACCCACGTGTGGCCACAACGAAAAACAAAAACAGTTCACGGCGCGGCGCCGGCGGGTATGCATACGTTGTGTCACAGTCAAGACTGACGCCGCTCGCCTCTGTCATCGAGTCCATCTCCTTCCCCTCTCCCCCTCCCTCAGTTCTTATCAGGTCCTTTCCGTTTTGTTATTAAAGTTTCTATGTCAACAGCTGTTTCGTACAATATATTCGATTCAAATGCAGTTTTATCGTTTAAAACATACTGGGGTTGTTTCTTTCTGGCCTTATAAATCTCAAACTCTTCTATGGCGTCTAAATGTCTGCCTCTAGTTTTGTGTATTTGTAAAACTTCTAAGTTATTTTCTATGGAGGTAAAAGAATGATTATTCGTTATTAAATGCTCTGCATATGCGGAAGTGTGTTTCTGGTTGGATTTCTTTGGCAGGTGTTCCTTAAAGCGTTGTTTGAAAGAGCGTGCAGTCTGGCCTATATAAAAACTGGGGCAGGTGTCACAACTATTTTATATACACCTGTTAATTCAGTCTTATCAGTTGAGGGTTTCTTCTTATCTTTAAGGAGGTTTGACAATTTATTTGATGTTCTAAAAGACAGTCTTGACTGTGACACAACGTATGCATACCCGCCGCGCCGTGAACTGTTTTTGTTTTTCGTTGTGGCCACACGTGTGTATTAAATGTTTTTAAATGTGTACGTCTTCGATGTTAGCATGCAGTTTTTAAGATACTTGACGACCTCTTCGGAGTGATTTATGTCCTTCAACGCCTGAGGATGACCCCATTGTAGGGTCGAAACCGGTCGCCGGCTCTTCGGTCGACAGTGATCACTGACGGAATAAGGTATTTTAACCTCTAGAATTAATTCAAATAGTGATCGGAGGCAAAAACATCAAATATGAAGGAATAGTATATCCTGTTTAATCAAAAGGGAAAGAGGAAACATTTTTTTGAAGCGAATATAAGGAAGAAATAAAAGATATATTTCTTTAAAATATAATGTTTTGTAAAAAAAGTCATGATAGTGAATAGATTAAACACAGTGTAATCACAATTAACTGTGAACATTTTTTGATAGAGAAATCATTGGGTGAATTATTTATTTTGAAGTTATAAAATAATATTCGGTAAGAATAATCATTTGAGAAATAGAAACCAACTTTGTTAAATTTTATGTTAAGACTTTTGTTTTGAGTGTTGTAGATAAGGGAGGTATAAGTGATAAGGAAACTTTATCTTGGGCCTAGCCCAATCCATGCAGTTGGTGAAACTCAACTTTGCCCCCTGCTACCTCAGCGGTCTTTAATGTTCCATCCAACAGACAGCCCTCATCTCACCTTGTGGTTCACACTCCAGCGTGAAAATTTTGACTTAAGCAGAATTATGTTTTTTTTACGTGAAGAAACAATTCAAGAAGAATTCATTATGTTAGTATTTTATTTTATTTTATTTTATTTATTTATTAATTTTTTTAGGGAGAGATCTTGTAGCAGTTCCTTAATTATTAAAGAAATATAAAATGTTATAAAGTTTAAAATAAATAAATAATTTCTAACTTACGTAGCATAAGAAGCGACATACAAGTCTGAGTTTGTTGAAACAGGCATGTACAGCTTAATAGTTCAAGTAAGGTGCAGGTCATTGGTCAATGTGGGAGGAGTCAAGGGTTTGGTATATAAGCTGAGGTAAATCAGCAGCAGTTTTACTTGCCGGGATCACAGTGCACCCCTGGAATACTAGGGTGCAAGTCTCTCCCGGTACAGTACAGTTTTAAAAGCAAGATCAAGTATGCGGTTATGTAAGTTTTCTTATGTGAATAAAATTAATTTTCTTGGCATTTAACTTATACTATTTATCTCAAGTCCTAAATTTAAAATGTGGCTGTTCAACTAATTACGAGAAATTATTTTCAAGAGTGAACATATTTATTATGTGAATTTAGTAACTATATAAACTTCTACACGGTCTTGTACCAGTGAATGAGAGCTACAAGTAAATTATTTATTAAAACATTATTTGAAATTCGCTGACTACGCAGGTTTGCTGCAGTTGTGGTTAATTCCATCATAAACAATATGGTTGAATTTTTATTTTTATGTTCTAATTTTTTGGAATTAATTTAATGGATTTTAGCTCAATAATTATACTATGTTAATTGATACCTAAGTTATATCCCATAACAAGTAAATAAATAAAGCAGTAAAACTAATTTTTACAAAAACTGTACAAACATAACATTAAAAGACAAACTTGTAAGCACTGTGTACACATTTTTACAGCAACCGTACTTTTCACTACTCTTTAAACAGCGCGGCTCGGCTTTAATTTCTTCGTTGTTGTTAAGATTTAATTTGAAAGTTATTGTTTATTAATAACTTACCTCATCATAGTTCTCATTTGTACTTGAGTAGATAACCCTTTTTATCCTGAGATTCACTTTGTATACACCAAATTCTAGAGTAAATTTTTCAAAAGTGCGCCTAAGATCAATGGATGTTCCTTCAAATTGAGTCTCAAAAAGATTTCTAAAATCGGGAGAGGGTTTCGCTGCAACATACCAAAAAAGACAAGTAATCAACAATTTGTAGTATGTACGCCTATGATATTTTTAAAGCCCGTAAGAATAATATTGAAAGAAATAATTGAAGAAGCGTTAAAAAACCACAGACATTCAAATATGTTGCAACCTTTAGTTAAAGGATCCGATGTAATGAGCATGATTTCAAAGACATTTTCATGCTTCATGGTCCTTTCTGAGCTTCCATCAAACGACAGGGAAGGTCGAGCAGGATAAGTTTTGTTCTCTTGAATTTAGTACCATTTTAATGTTAATGTTTCGGTAAGCCAACATTTGTTGGTTTTCAAAAACCTTGATTCTATTCTATTACATTTCTGCCACTTCTCTTTTAAACGAGATGTAAAGTAAGTGATCTGTTAAAATAAATCACTTTCAATCACTTTCACCACTGGGCGTTTTTTATTGCTGCGAAAATTTCGCCGCCGCCGCTGATGAAATCGGCGTTCTTTACACACGTTGCGGTAAAAAAACCGCCATAGAAAAAATATCGCAATCATGGTACCGTTTTAATTTTCAGAGACGTCTGTGGGTGTTTACTTTATGACGGTTCGAAGCGAAGATAATATGAATATTACTGAAACCTTTTCACAGGGTGTTTTATTTTTCTAGTATGGCTGTTTGTTATGTGTTTTCACTGCCGCGAGGTAGCTCCGCCGATCATGATTTTCCATCAACAGGGCATTGCAATTTATAGAAAGAAATTGTTTGCGTAGCACAAAAATTTTACTTATTTCGAAATATTTTTCCTAAAGTGCTTTAGCGTACGTTTACAAGTCTTTTATTGATTTTAGACGGGAATACTGAATTACAGTCTAAAAAGTTACAGTATTCAGAAATCTTTCACTACAATTAATTACTTTGAAGAAAGAGGACCAACCACAACTTTACTAAATCAAAATTTAGGAATAAACTGAACCATTTAATGGGTTCAATTCAGATGTGAAAAGCTTGATGCCCTTCTAAGCAACTCGGCGAAGCGCTGTGCCGTGGAAGAATTTTAAAAATAATCCAATCCATGTTTTTTATTTTGTGTATTCCAACGCCTGTGGCATTCTATAACGTTTTGATCGGGAACGGTCCAAACCCGGGTCTTGTTACTATCTAACGGCGACCTTTTGTTAGATAGCATCATTAATTCATAGTCCACTGACAAATAGCAACTGGACCTAGTTTCGATCCTGTCAGGAATGTTATCTTATAGTCTGACGCCCACCTATAAGCAACCCTGCAGAGGCGCGGCGTGGCGCCGAAAAAGCGTCTCTTCGAATCCGGCACTGAGAATTCGGAACGGAAATTTTCCTCTCGTGTTGCCGCGCCTCACCTCGCCTCCGCTGAGTTCCCCAAGTGGGCGGGGGGTAGAGCCACGGATAGCGCTGAAATGGCGTCTGCACATACAATTAAGCGCACTTCGACCAAAAACGTTGCAATTTATTCGCTGCGCTGCGTTAAGGTGGGCAGGGGGTGCCCTAGAGAAGCTAATGGAAAATTTTCTTCGCCCCGCGCCTCACTGCGTCTAAGAGGTTGCTAACCTTAAGTCAGAATATGGTCTTATTACCAAAAACCAAAATTTATATAGTATTTAATATGCCGATCACAAAAGTCCTGACGTCATCAACACGGTACAATGTTTAACGTGTCTAGCCGTCTGACCATGCTGGCGCTGGCGGTAGAAAATCCGCCAAATGTGTAAATACCCATTTAATTGCATACGCCACTGTGATGACAAAAGCGGGAAAAATTCCGCTTTCGAGCGGCTGCAAAACAACCGCCAGCGGCAATACGGTCGGGCGGTATTCCTACCACCCCGTGTGTAAGCGTCCATTTAAATCTATACTCTACTGCGAAAAAGGTGGCAGCGGCAATTTTGCCGCCGCGATTAAAATCGCCTCGTGTCTCCGGCCATACTATCGATATTTGTAAAATAATTTTAATACGTTTGCGGCTAAGCATTTTCTGAAGACCCGTACTCCCATCCTGAGATGAAAAAACACAAAAATCTTACCTTAGTATGAAGTGGTGTTACTGCTGCACTTTTCTGTTATTTTATTTGTTTCCGGTAGTAAACAATTAATTACGTCAGTGTCCGTGGATACATTTGTAGCCAGCAGCACTTTGTGACGTTATACTTGGGAGCTTAAAATATGAATGGTTTTTCCTTTAAATAATATTTTCCATAACTCAAGGTATGTTTGCTTTGAATATTTACTGAGAAAAAAATATCCTACCCATAAAAGAAAAAAGTTAAAAAAATTAATTTCAGAAATAATATGATTTATTTATTTGTTAACATTTTTATTGATGACATTTTTAAAATGTATAACGTAGGCTGACATAGTAAAAATAACTAACAAATCAGTCAGTAATTAAGTCATGGTTCCGAAATCGTCTAGGTAGCAGGACTGCCCAGCACGACCCATATCAACAGGAAAGAGATTAAATATCTGACTAATGTTGTGCCGAGTCTCAATGCTTTATATGTATTCCTAATCTTGAAACGATACACTTTGTTAAGCAACGGAAAATGGCTACAAATGTAGCCACCAGGATTATGATTGAAACTCGCGAGGCTACAATTAATTGTAGCAACGTAACCACGAACGTGCTAATTAGGTTACGTTTATTTATTTCAGATATTAAAATGGTTTAACAGTCTAAACTGGTTGATCGAAGAATCGATGATAAATTAAAGAGTATCCAGTTATTTATTTATTAATACCCTACTGATATTGATGTGAAAGTTTGTGACCATTGTTATGTGAACAAAGTTTGTTTGTCAAATATTTAAGTCAGTTGTAACAGCGTATCCATCTAAGTAAGACGAATGTTAACAAATAAACCTAATTCCAATTGACAGATACAAAAACCATTACACGAGAATTAGCAGCTGTTTCAAATTTTGAACGTGGGCAAAGCCAAGGGGAACTTCTGCTCGATTCTACGTTCACATTTCAGTACAGACCGTACAGGAGGTATCCTATTAACTTTTCTAGGTACATTCGATTACATATATTCATAATAGCATGTTATAATACCATCAGCTGATTATAACAGTTTGACTGGTACAACCATAACCATCTCTAGTACAAGGCCGCGGCGCTAGTAAATGGCAACATCGCGCCTAAGGGTTCAGCTGATTTGGTTATCCATACTCTCTTATGGCACTAATTTTTGTTTACTTGAAACCAGCTGGCTCTGTAGGGGAAAGTCAATGGTTTTATGATGCAAAAAACCCTTGAGAAGCGACGTTGCCAGGTCGAAGGCCGCGGCCTTATTACTAGAGATGGCTATGGTACAACTTAAAGTTTTATAAATTAAATATGGATGTGAGGTCGTAGTCTGCGGGCGAGGATCCAATAATGCTGGAGACATTTCCTTTTTGAATAGTCATGGCAATTCGTTGGATTAGGTAGTTTCTTGCTCTAAAGTCACCTTGTCTTTTCAATCAGCTTGTAGCAATTATTGTAGCAATTTGTATTTTCAACAAACTTAAAGTTTCACATGAAATACTCAGCTTATGGAAATTCCATATTGAAAGGTGAACGTGGAACTGAGAATACATGAGTTTCCCTGAAATCAGCTTGTAACAATTATTGTAGCAATTTGTATTTTCAACAAACTTAAAGTTTCATATAAAGTACTCAGCTTATGGAAATTCCATATTGAAAGGTGAACGTGGAACTGAGAATATATGAGTTTCCCTGTTGCTTACGGAATAACAAAACGCATGATTTATTGAGCTTTGAGTAAATATAGATCCAAATATTTTCTGGATGAATCCATCGATGTAAATAAATCTATGGTTGAATTTCGACAGTAGGCGATCTCTAGTTTGTATAAATCAATAAGATCAATAATTATTGTACAAGCAATAAGATACCTTTTAAAAATCACAATACTTACTTTTAAACCAAGTCCATGTCCAGGTGGTATCTTTGTCTGAGCATTTTTGTCGG
This sequence comes from Flexamia atlantica, assembly GCA_035578135.1. Lineage (NCBI taxonomy): Eukaryota > Metazoa > Arthropoda > Insecta > Hemiptera > Cicadellidae > Flexamia > Flexamia atlantica. The sequence continues at coordinate 29,943 of JAQJVK010000293.1, read as the reverse complement.
TTCTCTTTCGCCTTGGACAAATAACCCCCATTTTCCAAATATTTAACATTGTAGTCTATAACTACATCCACGTTGCGATGAAATACAAACTGAGTAGCATTATCTTTGTCTCTTGCGCTGTAAATGATATTGGGGTTTTAAAATAACTATATAATTAAAAGTCTGGGTCTATTGAAAATCTAATTAAAATTATGATCGAGGCCTATTTCTATTTCAAATTTAGGAAGAGAGTGCAAAACTTTAAACCTTGGCAGGTTTATTTATTTCCCCTCCTCTAAAAATCCAAATTCATTTGGTTTTACGTTTTTGTTAATGTATTTAGTTTTAGAAAGATTGACAGTCAGTTTATTCTGATCAAACCATCGATTGTCGGTAAGGAGGCCATGCTCAGCATTGCTAAACGCGTCCCTCCAGCTGTCCCCCTCGAATGACAAAGCGCTGTCATCAGCATAAAGAAATAACTGACCGTTCCCTATATCAACTCCACCCAGATTATTAATGTAAATTAAGAATAACAAAGGTCCCAGGGTCGAGCCTTGAATAACCCCGTAATCTATCTTTTTTGGAGAACTGTTTTCTCAAGAACTAAGACAATCTGATGACGATCGTGAATAGTTATTTATGTATTAAGAGCGTAAAGTAGGTCTTTCTCGCTTGAGCTAAACAAATACCGCGCGACGCGTAGCGGAGCGCGGTAGTTTTAGCAAAAGCGAGAAAGACGCTTTACACGCGAAATACATACTAAATTTTTCCTACAATTGCAGTTTCAATTTCAAACGATAAATACAATCACAGTTACTCACGTCCATTGTAGCTGAATGCGCCATTATGATTGCATAAATAATTCTTCATATTAATTTTCGTAAGGGTTTCTAGATTTACGAGGTAATAAAAATAAGTTTCATGAAACTTCTTTCACTAATTCACTACTATCAGGTAGTAAGTCGGAATTCCTCAAGACTGATTACATCCATTATAGTTGAATGCGCCAGTTTGAGGTTATAAACAAGTCGAGCCCAGACGGAAGCGGAAAGGAGCGCTGTTTCGCGCTGAGTAACAAAGCAAAATCAGCTGGCGAGCGTGAAAGTAATCACGTGGCGCGCGCAAAAGACTTTTGCGATCGCTCCAAAGACTTTCAAAGACTTAATCGCTCGCTCCTCAGTAAACAGCTGTTTTACGATTGTTTTTCGGTGCCTAAACTGATACTTTACGCGCGGTTGTAGGAAAAATAATTTTTAAACCAATCCAAAGTCGAGTTACTTAAGCCAATACATTCTAATTTTTAAATAAGAGGTTCCCGGTAGATTGTGTCTAAAGCTTTTGCTAAATCTATAAAAACTAATACCCCCGTTGTAGCAGACCTGCATACTCAATTAATTTCAAATGTAAAACGACATAATTATTTCAATCCAACATAGCGAGATTTGACATGTTTTTGAAAGCTCCATAAGAATAACATGGAGAATGACTATGCAGGTTTGCTGCTACAGGTATATTAGAACTGGCTGATTTTCGTTTAATATATAGTAGATCTAAACTAGAAGAAGCCATATACCAAGTTTTATCAAGATATATTTAGAAATAACCGAGATATAGAATTTTGCTTGGTTCCCATAAGGTTAACATTGGGACAACGTAGTGTGTTTACCACTATCAATATCTCGGTAGCCAGTGGACATAGAGCAGTGATTCAAAATACTAAATTATTTGTTTTTTTTTTAGCTGAATACAATGGGGCTAACCAAAGTTGGATTTTTTATTTTTGTACTTAAAACCCATTTTGGGGGGTTTATCTCCCTTTACCCCCTAAGATAGTTTTTGCTTCCGGAGGTTCGATTGGGCTGATTTACGAACTCGTCCAATTGATCAACACTTTACATGTCTGTAACAACATTCATAGATTGGCCTATTTTTGCGGCCGCTATCGCGCTAACAGACACACACACAAACACACACACACACACACACACACACACACACACACACACACACACACACACACACACACACACACACACACACACACACACACATATATATATATATATATATATAAATTCGAACGAATGGTGTTTTTTGCTTCTGGTAGCCTCAAAACGAAAAGTTATCATGGTCTCGGGCTTATGTCTTACCATGAGACCTGGTAATAGCTTCTCCCCTATAGGGACAAATTCGCTAGACACAATTACAAACATTATTATGGTAAATCTTCCTGCCTCCGAGAGGGTAGTTTTTTTGCAGCATCAAAGCGGAAAGTGAGAAAAACTAACTTTCACTTTCGTACCGTTTGAGGGGTATTCCACTGGCCGGGAGCAAGCCTAACCTAAATAATGGACCCTTCTAAAAATTACTCGCAATTATGTTCGATTTTAAAACTATACGAGAAAATAAAACATTACATAGTTGTAAGATTTACTAACAAACATATTTTAATGCAGAGTCTGGTTATAAGTTTTCAAGAACGTAACATTTATTTAATATATCAAACTCAAAATAAAATATTTTCTCAACATTTATTTACTTTGGAATAAAAAGTTTAATGTTTTCAAATCACCTAGCTCATTTAAGTTAGCTATTGAAAAATAATATAAAACTGAAAAGTTCTTTAGTAAAATCCTCAAATTCTAGCATTAAATTTACCGAAATATGTTTAATATACCTTATACTTACTTTACCTATTTACCTACGATTTTGCAATAAAAAAACGCTTACACATAATCACAAAGTATTTTACAACACTAGCCCTCGGAGCACACAGAGGAGACGTCCGTTAACTAACAACTCCAATACCCTTCTGACGATTTATCGAGTAGGGTCGGACAAGCACGCTGCGGTACCAGGCTACGATGTCTCCGATTCTTAGAATTGATGCGTTGTTTTCATTTTTGTAGCTTGCCATTGTTATAGTATAAATGATCCCTTCCTTAGAGATTGGTAATCTATTGTTACAAGTTCGCCGCCAATGGCAGGTCTTTTGTTTGGACGCTAGATGACACTAGCCTGTCAACCCTCCATCAAAGGGAACACAATGGGCTGACAGGTCATTAATCAATTATCTGTCGGGGGTAGGGGATAGTGGGTAGGGGTTTGGGGGTGGGGAGAACGTGAACTGACGTCACCATCCTCCAATCCTGCATCTGGTGGGAGCCCCCAGACATCCCTACTGTTGGATCAATTAATTGAATCCAATTGGTCTGTTGGGGCGTTGTAGCGTCGCCCGTGTTGTCCGACGGTATACGGTAAAGTTTGACTACTAGCTTTCATCGGGCATATTCTCAATTGCCGTTTTGAATTCTCTGATTAAGGCGTTATAGTGCAAATGTCTTTGAATTTTTGCTGATCGTATCTTTATCAACCCTTAAATAAGCGTAGACCGTTGCTTAATTTTGGGTTCCTCGTCACCTATAAAATACACCTGTAAGAAGAGTGGTTGCATGTTCAAGTAAGGAAGTTGAGCCCCAATCATATAGACACTTGACCTGAGACCCTATTTTTGAAATGGCTGAGTTGGTGAGTGTGTGAGTCACTTATTTGTTTCTAAATATAAAATGAATTTATAGATACAAAAAATATTCCTAATTAATTTAAGAAATGAATTTAGCCTCATAATATCTGTGTATATCATTTGAATAGGCATTTATTATTAAAAATTCATAATTTTAATATAAATATCATAAACATTGAATATATCACCAATTCAACCATTTTTACTCACCAAGCAATAGGCTGTTGAGTAAAAACGTTTGAGTTGACAGGAAACAAGCTTCTTCTTCTTCTCTTTTGGAGGAAGTAATAATAGTCATCATTGAAAGCCTTTCCAATAGGGCTATGTTTACGTGTTGATACTAAACATTTAAATTCGTTTGGATAGCCTTTGAACTATTTATAAAATGCCTTACAACTAAATTGACCTATGAAAATACCTTGGTAGTTTAGTTAAATCCACGAAGAATCAGGGAATTCCTTAAATTGGTCAATGTTTACATTTGGCATTTTGTAAGTAGTTTGACAGATGTATCGCCTGCGCCCCACGTGTGGTGGTTTAAACAATGCTGTCATCAGCCTTGGTATCACACATTCACGCAAGCACAATTACTACGTCCACTAGCAAATCACATCTTGTTTCACTATCCACTGTCTAACAACAAATACAGTCTCGTCACTCAGATGAAAAAATGTCCTACCTATGCGATCTTTGTGGCTGGCTTGTAAGTACAATTAATTACAATCAGATGGTGTCTAATTTTGAAATTAATCGTGCTTGCGTGCCACTTTAGAACGCCAGTGTCGCCCTGCAGACAACAAAATGCATTACAACACATGACATAGTGTCGGGACTCTATTTTTTCTTAGACTATGACTCAATTTTCAACCGTTTCAAAAAAGGGCCCCTGGAATGGTAAAAGTTGGTGAAAGTCCTGGCATCGCTATCACATTATCAGCATCATAATATTTCAAGATCATATACATATAATATTGAGGTTTGTATGGTCATAACACTTATCTAATATCATTAAAGAGAAGGAAAATGCAATACGTACCAATTAGTAAGTTGTACAAGCGCCATGCAATCCAACTCCGTAATATCATAGTTGACAAATACATTATACGGTCGATATTCATTGGCATTAGTTCCACTACGTTTTTGTACCATTTTAACATAAGTTAAGTATCCTCTTAGCTTGTCACCCGACTGGAGAACCTCTATCCCATATTCATTGTCGGGCAGTAAATACGGAAGTGGCAAGTCAATGTAATCATCTGCGCATAGTTCCATAATATCTGTGGAATTAATTTGACTATTTGAAATAGATATTTTATTTGAATATTTTACAAATTTGATAAAGGTTTCATGGTTTATAGTGCTTAAGATGACAAACAAAATGACACCACCCGCATGTCTATAAAAATTCAGGTTCAGAAGTTAGGGGGATTAAGTGTTGATTCATATTTCACAAATTTTACAAAAACTGTAACTTCTAAAGAAAATATACTTGCAACCATTAAATTTGGCCTGAAAAACTAAAAAATCCAGTATTTTGAATCATTAGTCTACGTCAACTGGTTACGGAGATAATTTATAATTTAAATTTAAAATGCACTGCAACTATTATAATATCAAGTATGTGATATTTATTGCCCCACGCGTGCGGTTTGCACTTGGGGTTATGTTTGTAATAATTGTATTTATTTACCTTGAGAAATAAAGTATTTTGAATTGAATTGAATTGAATTTAGTTCGGCGGTAAACGCAGTACGTTGTCCAGTGTTATTCTTATGGCAAATATTTAAAAAACCGATATCTCCGTTATTTACCAACCGATTCTGATATAATTTAGTAGGCCTATGTATTTGTGTGTTAATGAATTATGTAAGTTTTCGAAATTTAAATGACTTTAAGGGAGAAAGTATGTGTCGGTTTCTTGATACCGTTTATTTTGACTTTTATTTTGAATAATCATTAAACAATAAATAATCTTGGTTTGAGGGATTTTCTTTGATGATCTCTTGGGATGAAACTTGTCATCATAAAATGAGATTCCAGTTTTCCTTTGTAGATTTTTAAGAATTTGTTCATCTCTATTAAATTAATTGCTTTCACAATTTTTTAAAAACCTGAAACTGATATAAATTATTAAATTACATCGTCGAATCACCTTTATGTAAATAAACGGTATCAGGAAACTGAGACATATTTTCTCCCTGAAAGACATGAAAAAGCTGTATAATGAAATAAAACAAATAGACCCTAAAAAACTTAAACATTTTTTGACATACAGAAATCAAGGCATGTTCTTCGTTCTACTTGCAACTACTTTCATGAAACAGAAAACTAATTTAGGGTTCGCTAAGTACGCAAGATATGCTGCGAAGGGTTTTTTTATCCCTAAGGGCAACTCTCTACTGTGCATGCGAGCAGATTCGACGATATTGGGTATAAGCCTTCCAAGGGCAGCGACACCCATGGGGGCTTTGTCGGTGGGGCGCTGAATCTGCTCGCATGAAAAGTATAGGGAGGCCAAACAGGAATACTACCTGTGGGGGGCAGCAAAAGAATACTCCCGTCGCATCATACCTGCGGACTTAGCGGATTCCTTAAAACATCTTTTTGGGTTATGAAAGTTTATCTACTATATATTTGTCAAACATCAAGTCTCGTCTATTTGTCAAATATGAAGTCTCGCATCAAGTAAAATCAATATACGTTCAGAAGGAAGCGTGCAAAAATACTCTCCTACTAGTGGCTTTTAGGAGCTAGCAAAAGGCTATAAAAAATTATAGCCTGTATTTGGCACAATAATGTTATGTTCAAAACTTCAAAACAGCTGGCTTTTCCAATTTATCATATGGGGAAATGACCAGCTGTTTAAGTTTATGTAAAAAATTGCATAAACATCATCAGCAAAAATCTGTATTCGTTATAGTACATTTATTTAACATATATGGCCTTTAAATAAGAGATATGTCTGTATCCACCATATGGCTTTGAATCAAACATCAGCTCACATGTTTTAATGTAAACAAACCAGTCGTTTTAGATCCCAAAGCTATTTAAATGGCAGTTATTTTATGTTATTTTTTGTTTTCTAGCAAACTTTAAGAAATTACAGTACTTTTCCTGAGTCTAGCTACAATAGGCTACAATCCAATATACATAAACTATATGAAGCTACATAACATGTTTTATTAGGATATTTTGAGGAATAAGAAAGCTATCCAATTTTATTTACCTCTCATAAGGTTAACATTGGGAAAGAGAGTACACAGGTTTGCCGCCTAAGGAATTTGGTTATTTGGGCATTTTAGGCCATAATCCAGTATATTTCAACTAGATGAAGCCACATACAAAGTTTTATCAAGATACGTTAAGTAATAAGGAAGATATAGAATTTTTAGCGAATTTCCCCTATAGGGAAGAAGCTGTTACCGTAGTACTCATGGTAAGACCTAAGCCCGAGACCATGATAACTTTTCGTTTTGGGGGCCCCAGAAGTAAAAAACACTATTCGTTCATTTTCATAAATATATATATATCTATATATATATCTATATATATATATCTATATATATATATATCTATATATATATATATATCTATATATATATCTATGTGTCTTTAAGCACGATAACTCGCGTAAAAATGGCCCAATCTTAATGAAATTTGGCATGGATGTGTAAAGTAGTAATTATTCGGACGAGTTCGTGAACCAGCCCGATCGGACCACCGGAAGGGGGGGTAAAGGGGGTTAAACCCCCGCAAAAATGGATTTTTTGGGTTTTTTACAGAGAAAAATAAAATTTTACGAATTTTTGTTGGCACCATTGAATTCAGCTCAAAAAAACAAACAATTTAATACATTGAATCACTGCTCTATGTCTATTAGTTACCGAGATATTGAAAGTGGTAAACACAGTACGTTGTCCCAATGTTAACCTTATGGGAAATAAGTAAAATTATATATCTCGCTTATTTCTCAACATATCTTGATAAAACTTGGTAAATGGCTTCTTCTAGTTCAGACCTACAAAATATTGAATTAAAACTACCCAGTTTTAACATACCTGTAGCAGCAAACCTGCATACTCATTCCCCATGTGAATATGAAGCTTACCTAAACATGTCAAATCTCGCTATGTTGGATTGAAATATGTTGTTTTGCATTTGAAATTCGCTGAGTATGCAGGTCTGCTGCAACGGGGGTATTTTTATTTCCCATAGAATTCTTTCATTTACATGGGAAATGAGTATGCAGTTTTGCTGCCATAAAAATGGAAATATTGGGGATCTTAGACTAATATACATTCGATCTCATTTAGATGAAGCCACAAACCAAGTTTTGTTATAATATGTTGGGAAATAAACGAATAAGGTTAACATTGGGACAACATACTGTGTTTACCACTTTCGATATCTCGATAACCAATGGGCATAGAGCAATGGTTCAAGATACCAAATTGTTTACTTTTTCGAGCTGAATTCAATGGTGCTAATCAAAATTCGGTAAATTTTATTATTCTATGTAAAAAACTCATAAAACCCATTTTTGGGTGGGTTTATCTCTCTTTACCCCCCTTTCCGTTGGTCTGATCGGGCTGGTTCACGAACTCGACCAATTGATTACCAATTTACATTTCTGTACCAAATTTCATCAAGAGCGGGGTTTTTTACGGCCGCTATCGTGCTAACACACACACACACACACACACAAAAACACACACACAAACACACACACACACACACACACACACACACACACATACACACACACACACACACACACACACACACACACACACACACACACACACACACACACACATATATATATATATATATATATATATATATATATATATATATAATGGTAATGGATAATTAAAACCTTCGTGAACAAGCCCAATCGGACCACCCGAATGGGGACAAAGGGAAATAAACCTCCCCAATGTTTTTTTTTTAATTTTTTACGTAGAAAAATTCATCCAATTTTTATTGGCACCATTGAATCCCGCTAAAAAAACAAACAATTTGGGATTTTGAATCACTGGTCCATGTCCATTGGTTACCGAGATATTGAAAGTGGTAAACACAGTACGTTATCCCAATGTTAACCTTATGGGAAATAAGTAAAATTCTATATCTCGCTTATTTTTCAACATATCTCGATAAAACTTGGTTTGTGGCTTTATCTAGATGATATCTAATGTATTATAGTTTAAAGTCCCCGATATTTCCATTTTTGTGGCAGCTAACCTGCATACTAATTTCCCATGTTATTTTTATGGAGATTACAAAAACACGTCAAATCTCGCTATGTTGGCTTGAACTATGTTCTTCTGCATTTTCCTGAGTATGCAGCTCTGCAACGGGGGTATTTTAGCATGGTAATAGTTAGTTTGAAAAGTCGTATGTGCCGGGCTGACACGTCACTGTCCCAAAAACGTAAGTACAGAATATCTCATTAAATTCCTACTTTTTCCCTCGTGAAACAAATAATCTCCAATTGGTAATAATTCTTGGTATAATTGGTTTTCTGAAATTCCAACATAACCAGGCCCAGCTACATAAACCTCTTTTTCAACTTAGGCAAGTGTTGGGCAAGTCTCATTGAAGTTGTGAAGCTGCATTGCATGTAACATTAATTTTGTGAATGAAGAATTATTTGATTTGAGTTGATTTTGTGTCTTGACAAAACAATTTACTGCTGCGGAGCAGCGTGGGTCCTCTAGTATATTTTATAATGTTAACCTCTTCATAATATTGGTCACAATTTAAAGGAACGTTCAATAGCCTATGAATCATGGAATTGTACGCACCCATCTTTTGAGAATGAGGATGGTAGGAGCTGGCGTGGATTGTTTGACTGGTGGTTGGTTAAATTAAGGAAATTCAAACTATTATTTTTTTCAATTTTAAGAGTAAATTTTAATGTTGGTGTCAGTTTATTTTAATAATACGTACGTAGCAAATTCAATTGTCCTGTGTTATCATTGTATATTATCACGGCCAAACCGGACACGGTTTCAATACCAGTTTTAAAGAGCATGGCCCAAGTCACAGGTTGGAAAAACAAAAATCGACGTTTGGCTAACATTTGTTAGACAACAATCACTCAATCGGCAGCAAAATGACGGCAGTTTAGATATATTACACTTATGTAGGAAAGAGAGAAAGATCGATACATTAGAGGAATTTGAAATCTACAAACGTTTAAGACCAACAATCATAGTGAATAAATAATCAACGATAAATCAACGATAGTACAGTTCAGTTCTCTCACAATTTGTAATACACTTATCGCTTACAATATACTGAGATCACGTGACCCCTGACGCCCTACTAATAACGGCACGCCGCCACTGGATGAATAAGGAAACGATTCTCCAGTATGAGCACTAACGCCGTGGCACGACGCACGTGTTCTAAGTAATTAAAACAGGCCTGTGAATTTTGTCTCAATGTTTTTAGTTCGTGTCGTTAATGTTATATGTATGTGTTTTTTAATTCATTCATTGACAAAGCTATTCAGCCGACAATGATCTTCACATCTTATAATCAGCTGAAGATGACGATTTTACGTCGAAACATTTACCGATTCTTCATTTTTAAATCATTTTGAGCTGTCCTGACGGCTACATAGTAAGCAATAAAGTCTTAAAATATTTCATAGTTTTATCGTGAGCAACTGCTAGTTAAACAATAAAACGGTTTGAAAGCCTAATATTAGATTGGATGTCTATAAATAGTGTACCGTTTGTGGGGTTTTATGTAAATATTTATCCTGTACTCTTATATGAGCAATGTTATCTTGTATGCCTGTATGTATGCTTGCTTGCACAACGATCTCAAAAACGGCTCCGAGGATTTCCTTCAAAGTCTGTAAATAAGTAATTTATGACTCAAAAACGTCTTTTATGCAGATTACTTGGCCAGAGAAAATCTAATAACGTAATAAATCGAATTTTAAAATTGTAAAATTTTAACATTGGCCTTATGGGTTGCCGTGATAGCAACGAAAATAAACAAGGAAAGTGTAAACAAATGAAGTAATCATAACAGCTGTATGGAATCTACAGTCATCAAGGGAAAATACAGCAAATGGGATGAAGAGTCCATGGAGCAATAAAAAACGATTCTATTTATCAATTTTATGACATTGAAATATTTTATAGTAACTGGATGAACTGGGAAACATGAAATAACACCGAGTAAGGCTCGGTCCACCGGGTACTGATTAATTATACTGGCTAAGAATCAGCTTCATCGATATAGCGAAGATTTCCTTCATAGGTAATTCAATTAAAAAAACTTGTATTCTGTTTATATGTGACTTTCTCTTTTAGTTGGCCTTTCTTTTCTCTTATCGCACAGCTAAACAAATAAATGGAAAATTTAACAGGTGCTTCCTATTCAAAACCAAATAAAAACTACGTATTCTTCCATAACATTAAACGTGGAAACTTTGGAAGCCCAAGTTCCATTTGGAATCCAGAAGGAGCTTAAGAAACAGGAAATATAAACCCTCTTAAAAATAGGCATATAAAGAACAACTTCCCAATGTTTCACGGCGATGGGATGGGCGTTTGGCAACGCATTAAAGACAATCATACATAAACTATATTATTTATATTTAGAACATGTTAGTGTTTGAACTTATACTTTACCTCTATATCTGTAGGGGAATCTTTGAATCGTCGGTTTAGATTTGGTTATATAACCTTCTTTACCCATGACTACTAAATATTTCACGCCAGTTTTGAAATACCTGCGGATGTTTGTTTTTAAAATACTTCTTCCACATATCCTAAAGTCATATCTTCTTATTTCTCCAGGCTTTGCAAAGGCATTAGTTCTTTTCCATTGCATCATTCTTATTAAAATTTCACCTAAAAAAAACAAGCTCAGTTAATAATGAACTGAATGTCTATAACGGTTATACTTCCGCAGAAGGGTTACACTTAATTGGTGAAGTCAGTGGGAACCTGTAATGTCTGGAGGGGAACTATTGAGTGATAATCATTACCAAATTACAAAATAAATTTGCCTGAAACCTTTCTTAAAATTTAAAGGATTTTAAATTTAAACATCAATTAATTAGATCACATATCACACAGTCAGCTAAGTTATGTTGAGATGAAAATAGGTGGTTTATATGTCAGTTGTATTTTAATTAGTTATAGTTTTGTTAAAACTGATTTTAACTCAATAATAAGGTATATTCATACAAGTGCTATAAGAAAAGTACTAGAAGGAAATAGTAAAGGCTGCAAAATCAATATAAATGAACTTTTTTTCAGCTTTTAGCAAAAGATTCTCACACGAAAATAACAGAACAATGCCTTTACAAAACTATAAAATACCAGAAGACATAGTAAGAAAACAAATTGATGAAGAAAACGTATATAAATTTTCAGAAAAAGAAATTTTCCAGGCTGTAAAAGGAATCCAAGTAGACACTGCACCAGGTCCTGATAGAATCATTATGCGCAGCATAAAAAATGCTAAAGTTCCGAGAATTTTAACAGTAGTATTTAATAAATTATGGATTTTCAAATTAACTAAGTTATCCTACACTCTTACGAGCAATGTTATCTTGCGTGCGTGATTGTATGTTTGCACAACGATCTCAAAAACGGCTCCGAGGATCATTTTTAAATCTATAATCTTTGCAACTGTTGACACACAATGTCCATTGAGCCAATAGCAACTATTGGCAATAAACTGTAATCGATCGTCGCGTTATAATTGAACGCAGCTCAATGGGGATTTAATGAAAGATCTTCTCGTTGATGGTTTAGATTAAATAAAGCACATTCGTCTTCATTTTGAGACTCGTTTTGCTTGTCATTTTGACTTGCCCGAAAGTGTCCTACACTCATAGTACTACTGCGTTCTCTACGGCCCAGGTTATTGCGTCGAGGGTTACGTGGCATTTTCAAGAATCAGAATAATAGTGAATCAATGTTACATTAAACTTAAAATATAGAAATGATTTTGGTGAACCATGAACTCAAACACTTCTCAACCTCTCTGGTCAAATAAAAAACTGCAGTTTTTTACACACTCATACGAGTATAAGGCTTGCAATATGAATGTTTCTAAAACCAAACAAAACTATGAGGATTTATCTTCATTTCTGTACATCCTAAAGGGTTAGTTAGATAAAAAGGTAGATTCAACGTGTCATGTAATCAGAATTCCTCAGATACATAAATTAACTTTAGATTAGACTTTTTAGTTTCACAAAATCATTGAACTACAAAAGTAAATAATCCAAGTGTAAATAAACAAACACATATTTCAGATTCACATTTATTTATATGTCAACATATGGTTATGATTTGAAATAGTTCTCAAGTTGCTCCACCAGAATGTATATATGGTCAAGTAACCTTATAGGCCTTTAGGACAGACCCCTAAGGTCGAATTAAAAATTTTATTTCACACATACCTAGTCCTAAAAAATACGAAGAAAACAAAAAAAGAATTGTCCAGTTTGGTGCACAAATAAAAAAGTTGTAGATGGTCAAAGAAATAGGATTGTTTTTATTTATTTAGGTAAGATTAACATTGGAACAACGTACTGTGTTTACCACTCATTGAATTGATTTTTATTTATATAGATAAGGGTGTTTTGTTAAAAAGATGTTTTTATTAATAATTATTGTTTCAGCCCTAACCAATCATAAGCAACTAATTTCATTTATATATTGATAAAATTAGTTTTCATAACAAGTACCCTTTTTATTTTTTTTCAAAAATGATTTTATCTATAAATATATATGTGTCTGTTAGCTGGATAGCGGCCGCAAAAATGGACCGATCACAATGAAATTTGGTAGAGACATGTAAATTGGTAATCAATTGGACGAGTTCGTAAACCAGCCCAAGTGGACCATCGGAAGGGGGGGGGGGGTAAAAAATTACATTAAAAAATAAATACCCCCGTTACAGCAGACCTGCACACTTAGCGAATTTCAAATTCAAAACAATATATTTCAAATCAACATAGCGAGATTTGACATGTTTTGGTAAACTCCATAAGAATAATATGGGGAATGAGTATGCAGGTTTGCTGCTACAGTTATATTAAAACTGGGTGGTTTAAATTCAATATTTAGTAGATCTGAACTAGAAGAAGCCATTTACCAAGTTTTATCAAGATATATTAAGAAATAAGCGAGATATAGAATTTTACATATTTCCCATAAGGTTAACATAGGGACAACGTACTGTGTTTACCACCTTCAATATCTCGGTAGTTAGAGCAATGGACATAGAGCAGTGATTCAAAATACTAAATTGTTTGTTTTAGCGAATATCCCCTATAGGGAAGAAGCTATTACCGTAGGTCTCATGGTAAGACCTAAGCCCGAGACCATGATAACTTTTCGTTTTGGGGCCCCCAGAAGCAAAAAACACCATTCGTTCAAATTTCTATGTATATATATATATATATATATATATATATATGCGTGTGTGTGTGTGTGTGTGTGTGTGTGTGTGTGTGTGTGTGTGTGTGTGTGTGTGTGTGTGTGTGTGTGTGTGTGTGTGTGTGTGTGTGTCTGTAAGCACAATAGCGCTTGCAAAAATGGTCCGATCGGTTACCGAGATATTGAAAGAGGTAAACACAGTACGTTGTCCATATGTTAACCTTATGGGAAATAAGTAAAATTCTATATCTCGCTTATTTCACAACATATCTTAATAAAACTTGGTTTGTGACTTCATTTAGATGAGATCTAATGCATTTTAGTCTAAAATCCCCGATATTTCCATTTTTATGGCAGCAAACCTGCTTACTCATTCTCCATGTTAACCTTAAGGGTAATAAAAAAAGTTGTTTAGTTTGCTCATTTCTCAAAATATTCTGATAAGAACTACTGGCATGGGGCTTCATACAGTTAATATCTACTTGATTATGGCTTAAAATAGCCAAATCATCAAATTCCTGAGGCAGTAAACCTGTGTACTCTCTTTCCCAATGTTAACCTTATGAGAAGTAAATCAAATTGGACAGCTTTCTTATTCCTCAGATATCTTGATAAAACATATTATGTGGCTTCATATAGTTTAGATGTATTGGACTTTAGCCTATGATACCTCATTTTCAAATTTCTGTGGCAGCAAACCTGCACTTTTCCATACTAACCTTATGGAGAATAATATATTTTTGAATAGCAATTGTGGGCATTAGACAAGTCACAGGATGAGGGAAAAGGGCTCAAATTAAATGTTTTAAAGGCAGGGACTCACGAAAAGTGCTGTAATTTCTTAAAGATTGCTAGAAAATAAAAAATAACATAAAATAACTGCCATTTAAGTTAGCATTGGCATCTAAAACGTCTGCTTTGTTTACATTAAAACATGTGAGCTGATGTTTGATTCAAAGCCATATGGTGGATACAGACATATGATTTATTTAAAGGCCATTTAACTAAATACTAGATAACACGTAGCTCGAAATCGAGCAAAAATCATATAGTAAAAGAATGAAGAACTATCAGCCTAGGCCTACTTATATACTTTTAAAGTTTAATCAAAGGGTTAAATTAATTAACATAATTATAGATTAACTAAACTGAAACTTTAAAAATTAATTTTATCTACCACAGGAGTTTCCGGTAAACGTTAACGATTGGGAACACCTTCATTTCTCCATAACCTATTTTTTCTGAAATGTATATTTATCACCGGGAAAAGATCAAACTCTGCTTACAGCAACATGTAGCTGACCGAGAGTAAACACTGGCACGTAATGACTTTCTTTGTTTAGTGATTGCCGCTGCACCTTATTGATAATTATCGCCAAAACAGAGATCGCAGGGAACGGCTGTCTTTATAAGCATAACCTTTCCTTTGTGGCAAAAACGCGTAAATGAAGCACTATCTCTACCAGTCTTTTCATTCTTCAAATGCAACCCACTACAATGAAAACATGTTTGGTTCATTTTGTCTGAGGTTGGAAGGAGCATCAAATGGTACATTGGGAAGGTGATGCCAGCGGTTGCGATTGTGTTCTTTCCGACTCCTCCGACCGGTCAATGTTTGTTTTCTTCTTATATGTGGCATCATAAATGCAGCAAATCCAAAAATAGATTTGCCCAGATTAATATAACTTCAAAAAACACTATGAGATATCGTAAACTACATTGTAAAACTGGTAACTGCAATGTTAATTTAAGAGCTTTAAAAACTTCATAACATAACCTAAATTACATAATAAATCTTTTAAAAAAGTAAACTGTTGAAAACAAAGCCAAACCAGCTGTAAAAATAAGTTTATCTGTAGAACTATTTCAGAGCTTGGCCATATGTTCAGTTTGTAAACAAAACTGAGCTTGCTCAAATGTTGATAAATAGCGCCACTGTTCCGAAAGTTCAGCCCTTTACTGTTCTTTAGTGACGCCCTTTTTTAAAGTTCTGAGACTTGTTGACAAATATACATAAAATTCCCTTTAATTTGATACCTCAAACGTTCAGATCGGTCCAGCCGTTATTGCGGTTGGACTGTGAAAAGAAAACCGCTTGCGTATTAATATATAGATGTCAAATAAATGTATTATAGCGAATATATGTTTTTACTAATGATGTTTATGAAATTTTTTACTCAAACTTTAAACAGCTGGTAATTTCCCCATATGATTAAATTGGAAAAGCCAGCTGTTTTGAAGTTTTGAACATTGCATTTTCGTGCCAAGTATAGGCTATTATTTTTTTATAGCCTTTTGCCCCTAAAAGCGACTAGGAGAGTATTTTTGCACGCTTTCTTTTGGATGTATATTGATTTTAATTGATGCGAGACTTCATTTAAATTATTTTTATGCACTTGAAATTCGCTGAGTATGCTTGACTGCTGCAACGGGGGTATTTTATTACCCATAATGTTAACATGGAGAATGAGTATGCAGGTTTGCTGCCATGAAAATGTAAAAATAGGGTATTTTAGGCCATAATCCAGTATATTTCAACTATATGAAGCCACATATAAAGTTTTATCAAGATACGTTATGAAATAAGGAAGATATAGAATTTTTTTATTTCCCATAAGGATAACATTGGAAATGAGTATGCAGGTTTGCTGCCATAAAAATGGAAATATCGGGGATTTTAGACTAAAATGCATTAGATCTCGTCTAAATGAAGCCACCAACCAAGTTTTATTAAGATATGTTGAGAAATAACCGAGATATAGAATTTTACTTATTTCCCATAAGGTTAACATTGGGACAACATACTGTGTTTACCACTTTCAATATCTCGGTAACCAATGGACATAGAGCAATGATTCAAAATACCAAATCGTTTGTTTTTTCGAGCTGAATTTAATGGTGCTAGCCAAAACTTGATTATTTTTATTTTTCTATGTTAAAAACCCAAAAAAACCATTTTTTGGGGGGGTTTATCCCCCTTTACCCCCCCTCCCGGTAGTCCGATCGGGCTGGTTCACGAACTCGTCCATTCGATTACCACTTTACATGTCTGTGCCAAATTTCATTAAGATCGGACCATATTTACGGCCGCTATCGTGCTGACAGACACATATTTAAATAGATAGATATGTATATATATATATATATATATATATATATATATATATATAAATTCGAACGAATGGTGTTTTTTGCTTCTGGTAGCCCCAAAACGAAAAGTTACCATGGTCTCGGGCTTAGGTCTTACCATGAGACCTACGGTAATAGCTTCTTCCCTATAGGGGAAATTCGCTAATAAACAGGGTAAATAGAAATAATATACGCCTATGCATTGGCTTAAATTTACACCATTCCGAAAATGCAGACGAATCCGATTAAAGACTAAAGTTCGTATTTTGCTTGTTTTTGTGATTTTAAATACGATGTAGATAGAAATAACATATGCAATTCACACATTTACTTGCTTATGTTAACAATATACATAACTATTGACGGATTAGATAGTTTATGATTTTATATTTAAAAATATACAGGAGGTTAGGAGACATGTATACTATTAACAAATATACTCGCTTAGGAGACATGTATACCATTAACAAATATACTCGCTTAGGAGAACAACATACCCAAATGATAAATTGATTCAAGGTCAGGATCCTTTATCACCAGACCTTAAAAAAATACCCCGATTACTTAAACACATAGCATTTCTTCCAGCTAGGATGATTATTATCTACTAGCTTCAAAGCCCGTTGTGGTTAAATACAACGGTCTCTAGAAAAAATAGTACATAGTATATGGGGTTTTCTTGTGAAATGCCAGAAAGATAATTAGATTTTTTCAAAAATAAAATTGTTTTGAAAAAACATGATCAGATGATCAGCTGTTAATGTATTTCCTATAGAAAACATGTTTTTTTTAACTTTTCCACCATAAATCTTACCATAAATCTTATAAAAGTTAAATTATCAGAGATATTTGTAAATCTACTGGGAGAAAGCTTTCCAACGACCGCATATTAAAATCTCTCTGGTAGAACTGTAGATTCAGTTGTACAAAGTTTTGCAAAAAATCTCTAGCTCAGTGTATTTTCTCACCACTATAAATTCGGAGGTTGTTTAGCATTTTTGCAAATAACTTTAAAATGCTGAAGAAATCGACCAAAGTGGAAGGTAATATTCTGAAAGAGAATAAAATTTCCCAAAAGACATCGAGATTAATTTCTTGAAAATACTGATAACTGGCAGCCAAAACTTGGCTGCAAAGGAACTTAAAACCCCTGTCTTTAGGTATTTTTTTTATAGGAAGCATGTGGGTAGGCCTATATACAAATTTTCTCCATAAATCTTGAAAAAATCAAGTTTTTTTTATTATTTGCAAATCTAGAAGGAGAAAGTTTCGTATAGAACTGTAGATTTAGTTGTACATAGTTAAAAAATATCTCTAACTCAATATTTTCTCACTACCTATTAATTCTGAGGTTGCTTAGCTTTTTGCAAATAACTTTTAAACGGTGAAGAAATCGGCTAAAGTGAAAGGTAATATTCTGAAAGAGAATAAAATTTCCTACAATTTGGTAGTATGCATTTCTTAAAAATACTGATAATGGACAGCCAAAACCTGGCTACAAAAAGAAACTTTAAAAAGCTGTTTTTTAAAATCTATTTCTTATAGAAAATTTGTGTTGTTACGTTTCCACCATAAATCTTTAAAAAAATCTAACTTTCCTAATTATTTGCAAATCCACATGGATGGAGCTTTCCAACGACCTGTTAAGTATTAAAATCTGTCTGGTAAAACTCTAGATTTAGTTGTACAAAGTTTAACAAAAATATCTCTAATTCAGTATTTTCTCACCACTATAAATTCGGAGGTTGCATAGGTTTTTTGCAAATAACTTTTAAATGGTGCAGAAATCGGCTAAAGTGGAAGGTAATATTCTGAATGAGAATAAAATTTCCTATAATTTGGTACTGTGCATTTCTTGAAAATACTGATAATAGGCAGCCAAAACCTGGCTACAAAAAGAAACTTTGAAAAAGCTTTTTTTAAAAATCCATTTCTTAAAGAAAATTTGTGTTGTTACGTTTCCACCATAAATCTTTAAAAAAATCTAACTTTCCTAATTATTTGCAAATCTACATGGATGGAGCTTTCCAACGACCTGTTAAGTATTAAAATCTGTCTGGTAAAACTCTAGATTTAGTTGTACAAAGTTTAACAAAAATATCTCTAATTCAGTATTTTCTCACCACTATAAATTCGGATGTTGCATAGGTTTTTTGCAAATAACTTTTAAATGGTGCAGAAA
Source organism: Flexamia atlantica (assembly GCA_035578135.1). Lineage (NCBI taxonomy): Eukaryota > Metazoa > Arthropoda > Insecta > Hemiptera > Cicadellidae > Flexamia > Flexamia atlantica. The sequence continues at coordinate 10,700 of JAQJVK010000293.1, read as the reverse complement.
TCGGCTAAAGTGGAAGGTAATATTCTGAAAGAGAATAAAATTTCCTACAATTTGGTACTATGCATTTCTTGAAAATACTGATAATGGACACCCAAAACCCGGCTACAAAAAGAAACTTAAAAAAGCTGTTTTTTTTATCTATTTCTTATAGCAAATTTGTGTTGTTACGTTTCCACCATAAATCTTCAAAAAAAATCTAACATTCATAATTATTTGCAAATCTACATGGATGGAGCTTTCCAACGACCTGTTAAGTATTAAAATCTGTCCGGTAGAACTCTAGATTTAGTTGTACAAAGTTTAACAAAAATATCTCTAATTCAGTATTTTCTCACCACTATAAATTCGGAGGTTGCATAGGTTTTTTGCAAATAACTTTTAAATGGTGCAGAAATCGGCTAAAGTGGAAGGTGATATTCTGAAAGAGAATTAAATTTCCTACAAAAGTCTATTATGCATTTCTTGAAAATACTCAATAAAGCCAACCAAAATTTGCCTCGAAATAAAAAAGTGAAAAAACCCGTCTTCAATGTATTTCTTATGGAAACATGGGTTTTTTACTTTTTCACCATAAATCTGAACAAAAACAAACTTTCATAATTATTTGACAATCTACAGGGCGAGAGCTTTCCAATGACCCATTAATTAATAAAATCGGCCTGATAGAACTGGAGATTTAGTTGTCTGAAGGTTGGACTAAACTGAATTATTATAAGAGTAGATGTTCTGCATTAGACCACAGAATTATTGGTGCGGATTTTAACATTGTAACATATACGGTTACGGGCAGTATACAGTTTCTACCTGCAAATTCATGCAATTTTTATCTTATGTTCTTTCGGTGTAAAAATACTTTTTAATATTCAAATTCTGCATCAACATCACTGAAGTGTACATTGATTGATATTATCTACTCACAAAGTACAAAGATTGGAACACAACTGACCAGAGTGCCAGAACAGTCAGTGAATTGTGGAGTGATCATTCAGCAACATATATCCGTATAAGGTTGTCGATTAGATAGCATTATGTATAAAAATACTCACCGGGTTCTTGAGGATGAACGCAATATACGTCACCATATTTGCTATCACAGAGACAGGCTGGCAGGTACCTGTCGCCCCCGAGAATACATTTACCACCTACAGTTCCACAGTTAACGTGGCAAGTCTCGGGAACTTCACAAACCTCCTTCTTAAACCAAATATCATTGAGAAACGTTGCAAAGCACCGCCTACCACCGGCCTTCTTGTCTTCGGCACACACCGTGCACTCGGTGGATCCTCTGTTGACGCAGTCTCTATCGAAGTTACAAGTTTTGTCATTAAAATATGGTTCCTTGTCTTCTGCCAAAGGTCTGAGGGGGTCTCTAGATGAGATATGAATCCAGTTTTCACTAAATATATGGACTGTTACAATCACGCTTAACAAACGCATTTTGTAAAAAATGGAAACGAAACCTAATTATGCCTTATCAAGATTGGAAACTTATAAAACACACTGATCTCTATTTTGTTTGTTCATACATTTTTCTGGCTTACTTGTTGAATAATGGCATGGTAACCAACCAAACATATGATCAAAGAATACATTATTCGTGAAAAAATATGAAAAAGAGCAATATGTAATATAATCCCTGTCGCAGCAGTTAATTCAAAAGAAAGGTGTGTGCAGGGTCAGCTAATGTGATGTAGTTAAGCAACTAGCGCTTACGACGACTACAGTACAAACCAGTAATACAACTCAATCAAAATAGAGTGTACTAGCAGCCTGCGTCACTTCGTGACTTATAAAAACGACTTGGTAAAGTACGCTTTAGTTTCATATTAATTATGTATGGAGTTTTGCAACGTAAAATATTTCAATGATGAACTGTGTGAACCTTTTTTTGTTTTAAAGATATTACTTAAGGCTACATTTTTTGTATTTAAACATTTACTCTATTCCCAATATGTATTGTGTAACTTAAAAAAAATCGTTTTTCAACCATTTTGACTCAATTTTCGCATATCACTTTTTAACTGAAAGAATTTTCCTGAATATTCCTACTATAAAATATGTAAAGCGTAAGGTCTTAAAAGCTCTACACATTTTACATTAGGCATATTCAAAAAAATTCTTTCAATAAAAAAGTTATATGCAAAAATTGAGTAAAAATGTATTACAGTTCGCGCATTATATCTCCGGCTATGACTGAGTCAGCTGATTGCAGGGTGCGGGGGGGGAGAGGGGGGTACTTTTCTGAAAACATTTTCTAAAACACCGCTGCTTGTCAAATGTTGTGTTTACCAATATCATATGTTAAAAATATCACATGACACGGTTAGTAGCTAAGTGGTCATAGCCGGAGATCAAAGTCAAAGTCAAAGTCAAAGTCAAAATCAGTTTATTTCCACAAAAATAATAATACACAAATTTACAATGTAACTTATAAATATCTTGTTAAAATAAATGAAGCATAAAAAGAAATGGTAACTAACATATCAAATATATAAAAGAAAACACTGAATAATAATGAAAAATGTTTAAAATTATTTAAGCTTCCTAAAAAGAAAATAAAAAAATTTACGGAAATGAGCCTACATGGACCTTAGTGGTCTGTGCGTAGACTCGAGTTGAAAATAATTTGTAGTTATTACGAAAAGGAGCAAGATTTAAACTGAAGAACTATGAAATTGGTCGGAATTGTGAGAGTTGAAAAAATAAATAAAATATATTGTTATAAGAAAGACTAACTCATGGTGATGATGCTGAAAATGTTTATACTGGGTGTACAGGCTGGGAAGGTGGTGCATACAGTGCAGTAAGTAGGAAGTTCATGTTAGTTCAGATCGGTCAGTTTGTTGCAGGTCGACCACAATCAGCGAGATAAGCGACTCTGCCTCCTCATCGCTGATAACCAATAACCACTCCTTTAATCTTTTTTTGAAAACATTTAATGAGGGAGAATCGAACAATGCAATATTATTATAGCGAGACGAGAAATTTCTGTATAAAATATGTGCAATATAAAAGCAATTAGTTTTTGAATATGATTTGTGTTGCTGGATGGTTAAAATTCCGATTTTATTTGCATATCTTGTATTATAAGATATAATGCGCGAACTGTAAAAAACGGGTTTTTTGAAAATTAAACAATACATATTGGGAATAGAGTAAATGTTCAAATACAAAAAATTGTAGCCTTAAGTAATATCTTTAAAACAAAAAAAGTTTAATCAAATCGGACAAATGGTTTGTGAAATACAGCATTTTTTGTTCATGGATTTTCCACCATTTTGATGACGTCATAGCTGGAAAACGCTTTAGGTGCATTCTTGACACCAAAGTGGAAAATACTTCCTTAGGCATTCTCTAAAAAATAAGTCAGTAAAATTCTTGATATCTGACTTGCACACAGAAAACTGGTCTCGGCGAAGATTGAAACTTTTCTAGTGGAAATGCGGGGAATTCGTTTTTTTTTTTTAAGTTTGATCGAGTTTCTCCACTTTATTGTTTGAGTTAACCATACAAAGTTTGGTATTTTTGAAAGCTCTTAAACCCTCTACAAATTTTACACTAGGCATTTTTAAAATATTCTTTCATTAAAAGAGTTATATGCAAAAAATGAGTAAAAAGTTATGAAAAACGGGTTTTTGAAAATTACTAAATACTTCTTAAGAATAGAATAAATGTTCAAATACAAAATTTGTAGTCTTAAATAATGTCTTTGAAACAAAAAAAAATTTTCAATAAAATCGGGCAAATGTTATGTGAAATAGAGCCTTTTTTGTTCGTGGATTTTCCACCATATTGATGACATCATATCCGGAAAACGTTTAAGGTGCATTCTTGACACCCAAGTGGAAACCGCTTCTTTGAACATCTACTACGAAATAAACCAGAAAAATTCTCTTTATCTGACTTGCACAAAGAACACTGGTCCGGCTAAGATTGGTCTGCCGCACGGAAAATTCCGTGTTTTTACAACATTAATCCAATTTATTTTCTTTATTATTCGAGCAAAGTATACAATAGATGGTATTTAAAACGATCATTAAATTCTGTAAAAAGTTTACCATAGGTATGTTTTGATCATGTTTTTTAGGTAAAAAGTTATAAAAAGAATTTTAGTAAAGAGTATATTAAAAAAGGTATTTTCAAAATTACATAGAAAGTATTGTTAATACGATAAATGTGTAGACGTAAATCGTTTAGCATAAAAAATTATCTTCTAAAAAAAAAAAAAGTTTATTCCGATCGGACCAAATAGTTTTCAAAATACACGCATTTCAAAATTGCTTATCCGCATTTTGATGACGTCATAGCCGGAGAACGTACCACTTGCATGCTTGACACCCGAGTGAAAAAGCTTTCTTTAGACCTATATAACAAAATAAAAACGTAAAATTCTCTCTACAAAATTTGCACACAGATAACATTGTCAGATGCTGGACTATCTATGGCATATATCTGTGGAACTATTTCAAATCTTGATCATCTGTTTTGTTATAAACAAAGTAAATTTGAAAAAAGTTCACAGGTTCTCCGACAGGGAAATAGTAGCACTTTCGCTGAAATTTCAAAAGCCTCCTGTGTGAAGGTTCTCCATGGGATATTTTTCCAAACCCGCAAGAGGAACATCTAGAGAGTAATTGCTTTAATTTGATACCAAATATGTGTAGAGAAATTAACTTCTAGGGGTCGATTTTCTCGGTACACCGCAAACCGCTAGGATATTAAATTTTTGAGGCTAACTTATTGTGGTTATTTGAATTTGCCTTGGCCTCTGGATAAAATATCTCTAGTTTATACAAGATAAAATCTGGTTATTTACACTGAAACCTAAGTATAAATTGATAAAGCAGATTAACTTTGCATTCTTTTAATCTTAATTATTTATTTTGATATAAGAGCTAGATTTAAAAATGAATGTTTAACTATAAAGATATTTTGTTTATCTCTTGATAAATTGATTATAAGTGATTGTTTGAAGGATTTTATCTTAGTTTTGGTATCAGTACTTATCTGTTTTGTGACTTAGTGCTGATATAATACAGTTGAGGTATTTTGGTGAAAGTAATAACTCTGATTTATCTTTACTTTTAATGGGTAATTAATAGTAAATTCGACCCCATGCAAGAATAGTTAGACTCATTTTTGTTTTTTCGTTAACTTTTGATTTTCTTTTAATCTTCCCATATTAGACTCCCCCCCCCCCCCCCCCACTGAAGCTAGCGGCAAAAGCGTCTGGAACGTAGCAAAATTCCGCCTAACGTGGGGCATAATAGTGATTCATCAGTTTACCTGTGTTTAGGCCTAACACAATTTTTTTGACTTTTGATAGCACATTTCACTTTGAAAGAAGTTAGCTGGTAGCTGCCTTGAGTATGATTACCTGTGTTAGTCAACACCTAGGAGTAATTTTAAAAGGTGTTTGATGATTTAATGGGATTTGGTGTGTTAGGAGATCTCCTGTTGTTGTCTAAAACTTAGTATCAGCAATCAACTGACGGCTAATCACCTTGGGAAGGATGAAGTAGCATATGAGTTAATGATAAGGGGTATGGACCATTCAGGTAATGCGCATAACCTTAGAATACGACTTAACCGATGTTTTTCAGCGAATACTTTGATACTTTTTGAATACTTTGATAAATGAGTCTGTGATAAACCAGTTGAATGTTGAGTCAGAACTTGAGAAATGCAAAGAAAAATTTGAGGATATAGGTTCACTGGTGGAGGCTTTTGAGGGCAATGGAAAGGACCGTGAATATCAGCGGCTAACAGCTAGGTTACAGCATTTGTACGTGCGCAGGTTAGTGTCCAGTAGATTGTCAATTATTGTTGTTAAGTCAAACATAAGCTGTCCTTTAGTGAGCTCACCCACCTCCTTCATGTCACTGCCCTGAAATATCTCACCCTCAGGAGAAGAACTCGGCTTCCGACGCCTATTCGACTGTGACACAGGCGTAAAATATTTATTAATTGTACCCTCAGTCATTGGCGGACGTAACGTTTGCACAATAAATTTAAGTTCGATTGTTCACTGCAAATTTACACGAATGCACACACAAACCTGTCGCACTACATTCCACGTTACGACTGACGAGCAGCAAAAGGCTTACAAAGCAAAGTTCACGGCGTATAGATCGGCACAATTATTAGATAAACAAAGTTAAATACTAGTTAAGCACTTTGATAACATGCACGAAACCCTATCTCTATAATTTAATAAAATATTGCAATAAATACATAGACGTTACAGATACATATGCGACGCAGACGTGCACTTCAAATCGCACCAGTCCATCATTACTAGTCCAGGCAACGAATGCCCAAAAAAAGGTAGGAAATCCTTACCAAGTTAATGCGTTTCTTTATTGAACGTATATTTTATATATTATATTTTATATTATTTTATTTTTATACATTATAAACAATATTTGCATTCTTCGATCATTTGTTTGCTTACCGTTATTCACCTCGTCTTTTTAGCGAATTTCCCCTATAGGGAAGTAGCTATTACCGTAGACGGCACGGTGAGACTTAAGCCCGGGATCAAGTTATTTTTTTCATTTTGAGGTCCCCAGACCCCAAAAACACCGTTCGTTCATTTTCATATATATATATATATATATATATATATATATATATACCTGCCCGTAGGCGCGATATCTTTTGTAAAAAAGGTCCGATCTTGATGAAATTTGGAACACACGTATAAAAGCGTCATTCATGACTTCTAGTTCGAAAACTAGCAAGATTGATTTACTCTAAGAAGGTTTTTTTCACAAAATAAAATTTATTTTCAAGATTTAACACCTTTTTACTAATTATTTTTAATCTTAATTGTCAAAATTGAATTCAGCTTAAAAAAAAAACAAACAATTTAGCATTTTGCATTATTATTCTATGTCAATTCCGTTGCTTAGATTTTGGATGATATTGGCTGTGCTAAACACAGTACGTTGTCCAATATTGTTTTTAATTTTTCCCTCCAAAAAGTATAGTCACCCTGATTTGAGATAAAAAAAAATACAATTCTGAAAATATGATAAAATTTGCAGGTGTTGAATATTTTATTTGTGTTTATTTTGAATAAATAGAGTTCATTGAACAAGATTTTGCAGAAAATATATACTATATCAAAAAATACCCCCGTTGCAGCAGACCTGCATACTCAGCGAATTTCAAATGCAAAACAACATATTTCAATCCAACATAGCGAGATTTTACATGTTTGTGAAAGCTCCATAAGAATAACATGGGGAATGAGTATGCAGGTTTGCTGCTACGGGTCATATTATAACTGGGGTTTTAATTCAATATTTAGTATATCTGAACTAGAAGAAGCCATTTACCAGGTTTTATCAAGATATGTTGAGAAATAGCAAGGTATAGAATTTTACTTATTCCCCATAAGGTTAACATTGGGACAACGTACTGTGTTTACCACTTTCAATATCTCGGTAACCAATGGACATAGGAGCAGTGATTCAAAATAATAAATTGTTTGTTTGTTTTTTAGCTGAATTCAACAGTGCAAACGAAAATTAGAATATTAGCGAATTTCCCCTATAGGGAAGAAGCTGTTACTGTCGTACTCATGGTAAGACCTGAGCCCGAGACCATGATAACTTTTCGTTTTGGGGCCCCCAGAAGCAAAAAACACTATTCGTTCATTTTCATAAATATATATATATCTATATATATATAGATATATATATATATATATATATATATATATATCTATATATATATATATATATATATCTATGTGTCTTTAAGCACGATAACTCGCGTCAAAATGGTCCAATCTTAATGAAATTTGGCATGGATATGTAAAGTAGTAATTATTCGGACGAGTTCGTAATCCAGCCCAATCCGACTATCGGAAGGGGGGGGTAAAGGGGGGGTAAACCCCCCCAAAAATGGGTTTTTTGAGTTTTTTACATGGAAAAATAAAAATAAACCAATTTTCTTTTGCACTGTTGATTCAGCTCAAAAAAAACAAACAATTTAGTATTTTGAATCACTGCTCTATGTCAGTTGGTTACCGAGATATTGAAAGTGGTAAACACAGTACGTTGTCCCAATGTTAACCTTATGGGAAATAAGTAAAATTCTATATCTCGCTTATTTCTCAACACATCTTGATAAAACTTGGTAAGTGGCTTCTTCTAGTTCAGATCTACTACATATTGAATTAAAACCACCCAGTTTTAATATACCCGTAGCAGCAAACCTGCATACTCATTCCCCATGTTATTCTTATGGAGCTTTCAAAAACCTGTAAAATCTCGCTATGTTGGATTGAAATATGTTGTTTTGTACTGGAAATTCGCTGAGTATGCAGGTCTGCTGCAACGGGGGTATTTTTAATTTTCGATGTAAAAAACTCACAAAAACCCATTTTTGGAGAGGTTTACCCCCCCTTTACCCCCCCCTTCCGGTAGTTCGATCGGGCTGGTTTACGAACTCGTCCGAATAATTACTACTTTACACATCCATGCCAAATTTCATTAAAATCGGACCATTTTTACGCGAGTTATCGTGCTTAAAGACACATAGATATATATATGTATGAAAATGAACGAATAGTGTTTTTTGCTTCTGGGGGCCCCAAAACAAAAAGTTATCATGGTCTCGGGCTTAGGTTTTACCATGAGTACTACGGTAACAGCTTCTTCCCTATAGGGGAAATTCGCTAATACTAATTATTTTTAGATTGAATAAGAAGAAAGTATTATAATGAAAGTAAGAGCCATTGGAGGGGGGGTTGTCTTGGTCTAAACTGCCTGAAAATGTAGCATGAGGATTGATATTATTGTTTTATTGAAATTGGCTGCAGATGTAGGTCTGTTGCAACAGGGATGTTTCAATTAATTACTACTAGAGATCGCCAGTGGTCGAAAATTCAACCAATTTTTAAAGTGGACAAATAGGGATAGCTAATTTTATAAATAATCCCCGCATAAACCAATGCGTTTCTAAATACCATTTCATATAGTACATATTTTCCATGTAAACACAAAATATAACCAAACTGTGGGCCCAAAAACAAAAGAGAAAGACTCAGTCCTTGACAAATTATTTTACTTCATTTCTGGCTTATGGCATGGTTTTTAGTAATTAGTATTTTACTAGATAACACGTAGCTCGAAATCGAGCAAAAAATCATATAGTAGAATCAAGGAATAAACAGCCTACTGATATACTTTTAAAGTTTAATTAAAGGGTTGAATTCAGTGATAAAGCTATGGTTAAATTACTAAAACTTTTAAAGTTCATTTGATCTATCACAGGAGTTTCCGGTAAATAATTTTTTGGGATACACCTGCATTTTCCCATGTTCTCTTGTGTTAAAACATAATTTCAATAATGGCAAAAGATCGAGCTCTGCTTATAGCAACATGTAGCTGACCGAGAGCTAACACTGGCGCCGTGAGCAATGACCTTTGTTTAGGGACTGCCCCTGCACCTCATTTATTTATTATTATCGTCAAAACAGAAATTATAGGAAACGGCTCCTCTCCTTTGTGGCAACAACACGAAAATGACACAATATCTATACCAGTTTTTTTCATTCTTGAAATGCAACCCACCGCGATGAAAACATTTTAAGTTCTTTAGTCCTGACGTTGAAAGTAGTATCAAATTAAATGTTAAATCGAGAGGCTGATGCTAGCAGTAACGATCGTGTTCTCTCCGACTCCTCCGACTGGTCAATGTCCGTCTTCCCATCAATGGCATTATAACTGTACAATATCCAAAAATAAATCGCTCAAGTTTAAAACTTTAAAAAACACTATGCTGGAATGTATTGAGATATCGTAAACTACATTGTAAAGCTGGTAACTGATGCAATGTTTATCCCTTTGAAAACACTTCAAAACATAACCTAAACTAAGTAATTTTTTTTTAAAGAAAATTGTTGAAAACAATTTGTTTTCACGTTCTAGAAGCCAAAGCAGCTGTAAAAACAAAAAGAACTGCTCTTTTCAATAAAAATAATTATAAGTGCTGCAATCTATGGTTTACCTATAAACTATTTCAGAGCTTATAACCATATGTTCAGTTGTAAACAAAGTGAACTGAGCTTGCTCAAATGTCGATAAATAGCGCCACTGTTCCGAAACTTCAGACCTTAATTGTACTTTAGTGACGCCCTTTTTAAAATTCTGAGACTTGTTGACAAATCTACATAAAATTCCCTTTAATTTGGTACCTCAAACGTTAAAATCCGTCCAGCCGTTATTGCGGTTGGACTGTGAAAAGAAAACCGCTTGCGTATTAATATATAGATTAAGATAAAGATTATTTTATTAAGATTTCATGTTTATTTTTTTAAGAATAATTATTGAATCAGAGGAAAGTAAAACTTCAGTCATAAAATCAGTTTATCCTGTACACCCCTTACCACAGTTCTCTCCCTCCCTCCATTAACACGTGCTCAATAATTAAAACTTTAAAAAACACACGGCTAAAACAAAGCCTGAACCGAGGAACCGAGGACCTTGCTCGCGGTGGCTCACTCTCTACTTCCGACCTTCTTTCCACTTTTCCCTACTTTTCTCCTTCATTCTCTTCTTACCATCTCTCCTCCCTTCTTTCCTACCATTTGGAACTTTTTCCCTCCTTCCCTCTCTTCCTATTATTATCACTAAAATGTAATATATATTTTACCCATTATCCACCAATAAAAAAAAAATTTGAAT
>JAQJVK010000292.1:0-133706 GCA_035578135.1 Flexamia atlantica | reverse complement strand
AAATATCGCTTATTAAAGTAGTCGCTTTGCGATGGGCGGACAGCGATTTGTCTAAGTTTGACTTGAAATATAAAATAAATACGGAAGTGTTCCAACATGACGTACACATAGTATGATAGAATAGGTCCAGAACTTTAGTACTATACCACCCAAGTTACCTTATAAACTTAGTTTTTGGAAATATGGGTGATTAAATTAGTCGCTATGCGATGTGCGGACAACGATTTGTCAAAGTATGACATGAAATATAATAATAAATACGGAATTGTGGATACATGATGTACACATAGGGTGATAGAATAGGACCAGAACTTCTGTATTATACCACCCAAGTTACCGTAAAAAACTTAGGTTTTGGAAATATGGGTGATTAAATTAGTCGCTATGCGATGTGCGGACAACGATTTGTCTAAGTTTGACATGAAATATAAAAATAAATACGGAATTTTGGATACATGACGTACACATTGGGTGATAGAATAGGATTAGAACTATATTATTATACCACTCAGGTTACCGTCAAAACTTAGGTTTTGGAAATACGGGTGATTAAAATAGTCGCTTTGGATGTGTGGACAGCGATCCACCTAAGTTTGACATAAAATATAAAATAAATACGGAGGTGTGTCAGCATGACGTACACGTAGGATGAAAGAATAGGACCAGAACTTTAGTACTATACCACCCAAGTTACCCTAAAAACTTAGGTTTTGGAAATATGGGTGATTAAATTAGTCGCTATGCGATGTGCGGACAACGATTTGTCTAAGTTTGACATGAAATATAAAAATAAATACGGAATTGTGGATACATGACGTACACATAGGGTGATAGAATAGGACCAGAACTTCTGTATTATACCACCCAAGTTACCGTAAAAACTTAGGTTTTGGAAATATGGCTGATTAAAGTAGTCGCATTGAGATGTGCGGACAGCGATTTCTCAAAGTATGACATGAAAAATAAAATAAATACGGAAGTGTGCCAACATGACGTACACATAGGATGATAGAATAGGTCCTGAAATTTAGTATTATACCACCCAAGTTACCGTAAAAACTTAGGTTTTGGAAATATGGGTGATTAAATTAGTCGCTATGCGATGTGCGGACAACGATTTGTCTAAGTTTGACATGAAATATAAAAATAAATACGGAATTGTGGATACATGACGTACACATAGGGTGATAGAACAGGACCAGAACCTCTGTATTATACCACCCAAGTTACCGTAAAAACTTAGGTTTTGGAAATATGGGTGATTAAATTAGTCGCTATGCGATGTGCGGACAACGATTTGTCGAAGTTTGACACGAAATATAATAATAAATACGGAAGTGTGCCAACATTACGTACATATAGGGTGATAGAATAGGACCAGAACTTCTGTATTATACCACCCAAGTTACCGTAAAAACTTAGGTTTTGGAAATATGGCTGATTAAAGTAGTCGCATTGAGATGTGCGGACAGAGATTTGTCGAAGTTTGACACGAAATATAAAAAAAATACGGAGGTGTGCCAACATGACGTACACATAGGATGATAGAATAGGTCCAGAACTTTAGTACTATACCACCCAAGTTACCTTAAAAACTTAGGTTTTGGAAATACGGGTGACTAAATTAGTCGCTATGCGATGTGCGGACAACGATTTGTCTAAGTTTGACATGAAATATAAAAATAAATACGGAATTTTGGATACATGACGTACACATTGGGTGATAGAATAGGATTAGAACTATATTATTATACCACTCAGGTTACCGTCAAAACTTAGGTTTTGGAAATACGGGTGATTAAAATAGTCGCTTTGGATGTGTGGACAGCGATCCACCTAAGTTTGACATAAAATATAAAATAAATACGGAGGTGTGTCAGCATGACGTACACGTAGGATGAAAGAATAGGACCAGAACTTTAGTACTATACCACCCAAGTTACCCTAAAAACTTAGTTTTGGAAATATGGGTGATTAAATTAGTCGCTATGCGATGTGCGGACAACGATTTGTCTAAGTTTGACATGAAATATAAAAATAAATACGGAATTGTGGATACATGACGTACACATAGGGTGATAGAATAGGACCAGAACTTCTGTATTATACCACCCAAGTTACCGTAAAAACTTAGGTTTTGGAAATATGGCTGATTAAAGTAGTCGCATTGAGATTTGCGGACAGCGATTTGTCAAAGTATGACATGAAAAATAAAATAAATACGGAAGTGTGCCAACATGACGTACACATAGGATGATAGAATAGGTCCTGAAATTTAGTATTATACCACCCAAGTTACCGTAAAAACGTAGGTTTTGGAAATATGGGTGATTAAATTAGTCGCTATGCGATGTGCGGACAACGATTTGTCTAAGTTTGACATGAAATATAAAAATAAATACGGAATTGTGGATACATGACGTACACATAGGGTGATAGAACAGGACCAGAACCTCTGTATTATACCACCCAAGTTACCGTAAAAACTTAGGTTTTGGAAATATGGGTGATTAAATTAGTCGCTATGCGATGTGCGGACAACGATTTGTCGAAGTTTGACACGAAATATAATAATAAATACGGAAGTGTGCCAACATTACGTACATATAAGGTGATAGAATAGGACCAGAACTTCTGTATTATACCACCCAAGTTACCGTAAAAACTTAGGTTTTGGAAATATGGCTGATTAAAGTAGTCGCATTGAGATGTGCGGACAGAGATTTGTCGAAGTTTGACACGAAATATAAAAACAAATACGGAGGTGTGCCAACATGACGTACACATAGGATGATAGAATAGGTCCAGAACTTTAGTACTATACCACCCAATTTACCTTAAAAACTTAGGTTTTGGAAATATGGGTGATTAAATTAGTCGCTATGCGATGTGCGGACAACGATTTCTCTAAGTTTGACATGAAATATAAAAATAAATACGGAATTTTGGATACATGACGTACACATTGGGTGATAGAATAGGATTAGAACTATATTATTATACCACTCAGGTTACCGTAAAAACTTAGGTTTTGGAAATATGGCTGATTAAAGTAGTCGCATTGAGATGTGCGGACAGCGATTTGTCTAAGTATGACATGAAAAATAAAATAAATACGGCAGTGTGTCAGCATGACGTACACGTAGGATGAAAGAATACGACCAGAACTTTAGTACTATACCACCCAAGTTACCTTAAAAACTTAGGTTTTGGAAATATGGGTGATTAAATTAGTCGCTATGCGATGTGCGGACAACGATTTGTCTAAGTATGACATGAAATATAATAATAAATACGGAGGTGTGCCAACATTACCTACAAGTAGGGTGACAGAATAGGACCAGAACTTCTGTATTATACCACCCAAGTTACCGTAAAAACTTAGGTTTTGGAAATATGGCTGATTAAAATAGTCGCATTGAGATGTGCGGACAGAGATTTGTCGAAGTTTGACATGAAATATAAAAAAAATACGGAGGTGTGCAAACATGACGTACACATAGGATGATAGAATAGGTCCAGAACGTTAGTACTATACCACCCAAGTTACCGTAAAAACTTAGGTTTTGGAAATATGGCTGATTAAAGTAGTCGCATTGAGATGTGCGGACAGCGATTTGTCTAAGTTTGACATGAAATATAAAAATAAATACGGAATTGTGGATACATGACGTACACATAGGGTGATAGAATAGGACCAGAACTTCTGTATTATACCACCCAAGTTACCGTAAAAACTTAGGTTTTGGAAATATGGCTGATTAAAGTAGTCGCATTGAGATGTGCGGATAGCGATTTGTCTAAGTTTGACATGAAATATAAAAATAAATACGGAATTGTGGATACATGACGTACACATAGGGTGATAGAATAGGACCAGAACCTCTGTATTATACCACCCAAGTTACCGTAAAAACTTAGGTTTTGGAAATATGGGTGATTAAATTAGTCGCTATGCGATGTGCGGACAACGATTTGTCGAAGTTTGACACGAAATATAATAATAAATACGGAAGTGTGCCAACATTACGTACATATAGGGTGATAGAATAGGACCAGAACTTCTGTATTATACCACCCAAGTTACCGTAAAAACTTGGGTTTTGGAAATATCGCTTATTAAAGTAGTCGCTTTGCGATGGGCGGACAGCGATTTGTCTAAGTTTGACTTGAAATATAAAATAAATACGGAAGTGTTCCAACATGACGTACACATAGTATGATAGAATAGGTCCAGAACTTTAGTACTATACCACCCAAGTTACCTTATAAACTTAGTTTTTGGAAATATGGGTGATTAAATTAGTCGCTATGCGATGTGCGGACAACGATTTGTCAAAGTATGACATGAAATATAATAATAAATACGGAATTGTGGATACATGATGTACACATAGGGTGATAGAATAGGACCAGAACTTCTGTATTATACCACCCAAGTTACCGTAAAAACTTAGGTTTTGGAAATATGGGTGATTAAATTAGTCGCTATGCGATGTGCGGACAACGATTTGTCTAAGTTTGACATGAAATATAAAAATAAATACGGAATTTTGGATACATGACGTACACATTGGGTGATAGAATAGGATTAGAACTATATTATTATACCACTCAGGTTACCGTCAAAACTTAGGTTTTGGAAATACGGGTGATTAAAATAGTCGCTTTGGATGTGTGGACAGCGATCCACCTAAGTTTGACATAAAATATAAAATAAATACGGAGGTGTGTCAGCATGACGTACACGTAGGATGAAAGAATAGGACCAGAACTTTAGTACTATACCACCCAAGTTACCCTAAAAACTTAGGTTTTGGAAATATGGGTGATTAAATTAGTCGCTATGCGATGTGCGGACAACGATTTGTCTAAGTTTGACATGAAATATAAAAATAAATACGGAATTGTGGATACATGACGTACACATAGGGTGATAGAATAGGACCAGAACTTCTGTATTATACCACCCAAGTTACCGTAAAAACTTAGGTTTTGGAAATATGGCTGATTAAAGTAGTCGCATTGAGATGTGCGGACAGCGATTTGTCAAAGTATGACATGAAAAATAAAATAAATACGGAAGTGTGCCAACATGACGTACACATAGGATGATAGAATAGGTCCTGAAATTTAGTATTATACCACCCAAGTTACCGTAAAAACTTAGGTTTTGGAAATATGGGTGATTAAATTAGTCGCTATGCGATGTGCGGACAACGATTTGTCTAAGTTTGACATGAAATATAAAAATAAATACGGAATTGTGGATACATGACGTACACATAGGGTGATAGAACAGGACCAGAACCTCTGTATTATACCACCCAAGTTACCGTAAAAACTTAGGTTTTGGAAATATGGGTGATTAAATTAGTCGCTATGCGATGTGCGGACAACGATTTGTCGAAGTTTGACACGAAATATAATAATAAATACGGAAGTGTGCCAACATTACGTACATATAGGGTGATAGAATAGGACCAGAACTTCTGTATTATACCACCCAAGTTACCGTAAAAACTTAGGTTTTGGAAATATGGCTGATTAAAGTAGTCGCATTGAGATGTGCGGACAGAGATTTGTCGAAGTTTGACACGAAATATAAAAAAAATACGGAGGTGTGCCAACATGACGTACACATAGGATGATAGAATAGGTCCAGAACTTTAGTACTATACCACCCAAGTTACCTTAAAAACTTAGGTTTTGGAAATACGGGTGACTAAATTAGTCGCTATGCGATGTGCGGACAACGATTTGTCTAAGTTTGACATGAAATATAAAAATAAATACGGAATTTTGGATACATGACGTACACATTGGGTGATAGAATAGGATTAGAACTATATTATTATACCACTCAGGTTACCGTCAAAACTTAGGTTTTGGAAATACGGGTGATTAAAATAGTCGCTTTGGATGTGTGGACAGCGATCCACCTAAGTTTGACATAAAATATAAAATAAATACGGAGGTGTGTCAGCATGACGTACACGTAGGATGAAAGAATAGGACCAGAACTTTAGTACTATACCACCCAAGTTACCCTAAAAACTTAGTTTTGGAAATATGGGTGATTAAATTAGTCGCTATGCGATGTGCGGACAACGATTTGTCTAAGTTTGACATGAAATATAAAAATAAATACGGAATTGTGGATACATGACGTACACATAGGGTGATAGAATAGGACCAGAACTTCTGTATTATACCACCAAAGTTAACGTAAAAACTTAGGTTTTGGAAATATGGCTGATTAAAGTAGTCGCATTGAGATTTGCGGACAGCGATTTGTCAAAGTATGACATGAAAAATAAAATAAATACGGAAGTGTGCCAACATGACGTACACATAGGATGATAGAATAGGTCCTGAAATTTAGTATTATACCACCCAAGTTACCGTAAAAACGTAGGTTTCGGAAATATGGGTGATTAAATTAGTCGCTATGCGATGTGCGGACAACGATTTGTCTAAGTTTGACATGAAATATAAAAATAAATACGGAATTGTGGATACATGACGTACACATAGGGTGATAGAACAGGACCAGAACCTCTGTATTATACCACCCAAGTTACCGTAAAAACTTAGGTTTTGGAAATATGGGTGATTAAATTAGTCGCTATGCGATGTGCGGACAACGATTTGTCGAAGTTTGACACGAAATATAATAATAAATACGGAAGTGTGCCAACATTACGTACATATAAGGTGATAGAATAGGACCAGAACTTCTGTATTATACCACCCAAGTTACCGTAAAAACTTAGGTTTTGGAAATATGGCTGATTAAAGTAGTCGCATTGAGATGTGCGGACAGAGATTTGTCGAAGTTTGACACGAAATATAAAAAAAATACGGAGGTGTGCCAACATGACGTACACATAGGATGATAGAATAGCTCCAGAACTTTAGTACTATACCACCCAATTTACCTTAAAAACTTAGGTTTTGGAAATATGGGTGATTAAATTAGTCGCTATGCGATGTGCGGACAACGATTTCTCTAAGTTTGACATGAAATATAAAAATAAATACGGAATTTTGGATACATGACGTACACATTGGGTGATAGAATAGGATTAGAACTATATTATTATACCACTCAGGTTACCGTCAAAACTTAGGTTTTGGAAATACGGGTGATTAAAATAGTCGCTTTGGATGTGTGGACAGCGATCCACCTAAGTTTGACATAAAATATAAAATAAATACGGAGGTGTGTCAGCATGACGTACACGTAGGATGAAAGAATAGGACCAGAACTTTAGTACTATACCACCCAAGTTACCCTAAAAACTTAGGTTTTGGAAATATGGGTGATTAAATTACTCGCTATGCGATGTGCGGACAACGATTTGTCTAAGTATGACATGAAATATAATAATAAATACGGAGGTGTGCCAACATGACGTACACATAGGGTGAAAGAATAGGACCAGAACTTTAGTACTATACCACCCAAGTTACCTTAAAAACTTAGGTTTTGGAAATATGGGTGATTAAATTAGTCGCTATGCGATGTGCGGACAACGATTTGTCTAAGTATGACATGAAATATAAAAAAAATACGGAGGTGTGCCAACATTACGTACACGTAGGGTGATAGAATAGGACCAGAACTTCTGTACTATACCACCCAAGTTACCGTAAAAACTTAGGTTTTGGAAATATGGGTGATTAAATTAGTCGCTATGCGATGTGCGGACAGCGATTTGTCTAAGTTTGACATGAAATATAAAAATAAATACGGAATTGTGGATACATGACGTACACATAGGGTGATAGAATAGGATTATAACTATATTATTATACCACTCAGGTTACCGTCAAAACTTAGGTTTTGGAAATACGGGTGATTAAAATAGTCGCTTTGGATGTGTGGACAGCGATCCACCTAAGTTTGACATAAAATATAAAAATAAATACGGAATTGTGGATTCATGACGTACACATAGGGTGATAGAATAGGACCAGAACTTCTGTATTATACCACTCAAGTTACCGTAAAAACTTAGGTTTTGGAAATATGGCTGATTAAAGTAGTCGCATTGAGATGTGCGGACAGAGATTTGTCGAAGTATGACATGAAAAATAAAATAAATACGGAAGTGTGCCAACATGACGTACACATAGGATGATAGAATAGGTCCTGAAATTCAGTATTATACCACCCAAGTTACCTTAAAAACTTAGGTTTTGGAAATATGGGTGATTAAATTAGTCGCTATGCGATGTGCGGACAACGATTTGTCTAAGTTTGACATGAAATATAAAAATAAATACGGAATTGTGGATACATGACGTACACATAGGGTGATAGAATAGGACCAGAACTTCTGTATTATACCACCCAAGTTACCGTAAAAACTTAGGTTTTGGAAATATGGCTGATTAAAGTAGTCGCATTGAGATGTGCGGACAGCGATTTGTCAAAGTATGACATGAAAAATAAAATAAATACGGAAGTGTGCCAACATGACGTACACATAGGATGATAGAATAGGTCCTGAAATTTAGTATTATACCACCCAAGTTACCGTAAAAACTTAGGTTTTGGAAATATGGGTGATTAAATTAGTCGCTATGCGATGTGCGGACAACGATTTGTCTAAGTTTGACATGAAATATAAAAATAAATACGGAATTGTGGATACATGACGTACACATAGGGTGATAGAATAGGACCAGAACCTCTGTATTATACCACCCAAGTTACCGTAAAAACTTAGGTTTTGGAAATATGGGTGATTAAATTAGTCGCTATGCGATGTGCGGACAACGATTTGTCGAAGTTTGACACGAAATATAATAATAAATACGGAAGTGTGCCAACATTACGTACATATAGGGTGATAGAATAGGACCAGAACTTCTGTATTATACCACCCAAGTTACCGTAAAAACTTAGGTTTTGGAAATATGGCTGCTTAAAGTAGTCGCATTGAGATGTGCGGACAGAGATTTGTCGAAGTTTGACACGAAATATAAAAAAAAAATACGGAGGTGTGCCAACATGACGTACACATAGGATGATAGAATAGGTCCAGAACTTTAGTACTATACCACCCAAGTTACCTTAAAAACTTAGGTTTTGGAAATACGGGTGATTAAATTAGTCGCTATGCGATGTGCGGACAACGATTTGTCTAAGTTTGACATGAAATATAAAAATAAATACGGAATTTTGGATACATGACGTACACATTTGGTGATAGAATAGGATTAGAACTATATTATTATACCACTCAGGTTACCGTCAAAACTTAGGTTTTGGAAATACGGGTGATTAAAATAGTCGCTTTGGATGTGTGGACAGCGATCCACCTAAGTTTGACATAAAATATAAAATAAATACGGAGGTGTGTCAGCATGACGTACACGTAGGATGAAAGAATAGGACCAGAACTTTAGTACTATACCACCCAAGTTACCCTAAAAACTTAGGTTTTGGAAATATGGGTGATTAAATTCCTCGCTATTTATTATGTACTGCGGACAACGATTTGTCTAAGTTTGACATGAAATATAAAAATAAATACGGAATTGTGGATACATGACGTACACATAGGGTGATAGAATAGGACCAGAACTTCTGTATTATACCACCCAAGTTACCGTAAAAACTTAGGTTTTGGAAATATGGCTGATTAAAGTAGTCGCATTGAGATGTGCGGACAGCGATTTGTCAAAGTATGACATGAAAAATAAAATAAATACGGAAGTGTGCCAACATGACGTACACATAGGATGATAGAATAGGTCCTGAAATTTAGTATTATACCACCCAAGTTACCGTAAAAACTTAGGTTTTGGAAATATGGGTGATTAAATTAGTCGCTATGCGATGTGCGGACAACGATTTGTCTAAGTTTGACATGAAATATAAAAATAAATACGGAATTGTGGATACATGACGTACACATAGGGTGATTGAACAGGACCAGAACCTCTGTATTATACCACCCAAGTTACCGTAAAAACTTAGGTTTTGGAAATATGGGTGATTAAATTAGTCGCTATGCGATGTGCGGACAACGATTTGTCGAAGTTTGACACGAAATATAATAATAAATACGGAAGTGTGCCAACATTACGTACATATAGGGTGATAGAATAGGACCAGAACTTCTGTATTATACCACCCAATTTACCGTAAAAACTTAGGTTTTGGAAATATGGCTGATTAAAGTAGTCGCATTGAGATGTGCGGACAGAGATTTGTCGAAGTTTGACACGAAATATAAAAAAATACGGAGGTGTGCCAACATGACGTACACATAGGATGATAGAATAGGTCCAGAACTTTAGTACTATACCACCCAATTTACCTTAAAAACTTAGGTTTTGGAAATATGGGTGATTAAATTAGTCGCTATGCGATGTGCGGACAACGATTTGTCTAAGTTTGACATGAAATATAAAAATAAATACGGAATTTTGGATACATGACGTACACATTGGGTGATAGAATAGGATTAGAACTATATTATTATACCACTCAGGTTACCGTCAAAACTTAGGTTTTGGAAATACGGGTGATTAAAATAGTCGCTTTGGATGTGTGGACAGCGATCCACCTAAGTTTGACATAAAATATAAAATAAATACGGAGGTGTGTCAGCATGACGTACACGTAGGATGAAAGAATAGGACCAGAACTTTAGTACTATACCACCCAAGTTACCCTAAAAACTTAGGTTTTGGAAATATGGGTGATTAAATTACTCGCTATGCGATGTGCGGACAACGATTTGTCTAAGTATGACATGAAATATAATAATAAATACGGAGGTGTGCCAACATTACGAACACGTAGGGTGATAGAATAGGACCAGAACTTCTGTATTATACCACCCAAGTTACCGTAAAAACTTAGGTTTTGGAAATATGGCTGATTAAAGTAGTCGCATTGAGATGTGCGGACAACGATTTGTCTAAGTTTGACATGAAATATAAAAATAAATACGGAATTTTGGATACATGACTTACACATTGGGTGATAGAATAGGATTAGAAATATATTATTATACCACTCAGGTTACCGTCAAAACTTAGGTCTTGGAAATACGGGTGATTAAAATAGTCGCTTTGGATGTGTGGACAGCGATCCACCTAAGTTTGACATAAAATATAAAATAAATACGGCAGTGTGTCAGCATGACGTACACGTAGGATGAAAGAATAGGACCAGAACTTTAGTACTATACCACCCAAGTTACCTTAAAAACTTAGGTTTTGGAAATATGGGTGATTAAATTAGTCGCTATGCGATGTGCGGACAACGATTTGTCTAAGTATGACATGAAATATAATAATAAATACGGAGGTGTGCCAACATTACATGTAGGGTACATGTAGGGTGATAGAATAGGACCAGAACTTCTGTATTTTACCACCCAAGTTACCGTAAAAACTTAGGTTTTGGAAATATGGCTGATTAAAGTAGTCGCATTGAGATGTGCGGACAGAGATTTGACGAAGTATGACATGAAAAATAAAATAAATACGGAAGTGTGCCAACATGACGTACACATAGGATGATAGAATAGGTCCTGAAATTTAGTATTATACCACCCAAGTTACCTTAAAAACTTAGGTTTTGGAAATATGGGTGATTAAATTAGTCGCTATGCGATGTGCGGACAACGATTTGTCTAAGTTTGACATGAAATATAAAAATAAATACGGAATTGTGGATACATGACGTACACATAGGGTGATAGAATAGGACCAGAACTTCTTTATTATACCACCCAAGTTACCGTAAAAACTTAGGTTTTGGAAATATGGCTGATTAAAGTAGTCGCATTGAGATGTGCGGACAGCGATTTGTCAAAGTATGACATGAAAAATAAAATAAATACGGAAGTGTGCCAACATGACGTACACAGAGGATGATAGAATAGGTCCTGAAATTTAGTATTATACCACCCAAGTTACCTTAAAAACTTAGGTTTTGGAAATATGGGTGATTAAATTAGTCGCTATGCGATGTGCGGACAACGATTTGTCTAAGTTTGACATGAAATATAATAATAAATACGGAGGTGTGCCAACATTACGTACATATAGGGTGATAGAATAGGACCAGAACTTCTGTATTATACCACCCAAGATACCGTAAAAACTTAGGTTATGGAAATATGGCTGATTAAAGTAGTCGCATTGAGATGTGCGGACAGAGATTTGTCGAAGTTTGACACGAAATATAAAAAAAATACGGAGGTGTGCCAACATGACGTACACATAGGATGATAGAATAGGTCCAGAACTTTAGTACTATACCACCCAATTTACCTTAAAAACTTAGGTTTTGGAAATATGGGTGATTAAATTAGTCGCTATGCGATGTGCGGACAACGATTTCTCTAAGTTTGACATGAAATATAAAAATAAATACGGAATTTTGGATACATGACGTACACATTGGGTGATAGAATAGGATTAGAACTATATTATTATACCACTCAGGTTACCGTCAAAACTTAGGTTTTGGAAATACGGGTGATTAAAATAGTCGCTTTGGATGTGTGGACAGCGATCCACCTAAGTTTGACATAAAATATAAAATAAATACGGAGGTGTGTCAGCATGACGTACACGTAGGATGAAAGAATAGGACCAGAACTTTAGTACTATACCACCCAAGTTACCCTAAAAACTTAGGTTTTGGAAATATGGGTGATTAAATTCCTCGCTATGCGATGTGCGGACAACGATTTGTCTAAGTATGACATGAAATATAATAATAAATACGGAGGTGTGCCAACATTACGTACACGTAGGGTGATAGAATAGGACCATAACTTCTGTATTATACCACCCAAGTTACCGTAAAAACTTAGGTTATGGAAATATGGCTGATTAAAGTAGTCGCATTGAGATGTGCGGACAACGATTTGTCTAAGTTTGACATGAAATATAAAAATAAATACGGAATTTTGGATACATGACTTACACATTGGGTGATAGAATAGGATTAGAAATATATTATTATACCACTCAGGTTACCGTCAAAACTTAGGTTTTGGAAATACGGGTGATTAAAATAGTCGCTTTGGATGTGTGGACAGCGATCCACCTAAGTTTGACATAAAATATAAAATAAATACGGCAGTGTGTCAGCATGACGTACACGTAGGATGAAAGAATAGGACCAGAACTTTAGTACTATACCACCCAAGTTACCTTAAAAACTTAGGTTTTGGAAATATGGGTGATTAAATTAGTCGCTATGCGATGTGCGGACAACGATTTGTCTAAGTATGACATGAAATATAATAATAAATACGGAGGTGTGCCAACATTACGTACACGTAGGGTGATAGAATAGGACCAGAACTTCTGTATTATACCACCCAAGTTACCGTAAAAACTTAGGTTTTGGAAATATGGCTGATTAAAGTAGTCGCATTGAGATGTGCGGACAGAGATTTGTCGAAGTATGACATGAAAAATAAAATAAATACGGAAGTGTGCCAACATGACGTACACATAGGATGATAGAATAGGTCCTGAAATTTAGTATTATACCACCCAAGTTACCTTAAAAACTTAGGTTTTGGAAATATGGGTGATTAAATTAGTCGCTATGCGATGTGCGGACAACGATTTGTCTAAGTTTGACATGAAATATAAAAATAAATACGGAATTGTAGATACATGACGTACACATAGGGTGATAGAATAGGACCAGAACCTCTGTATTATACCACCCAAGTTACCGTTAAAACTTAGGTTTTGGAAATATGGGTGATTAAATTAGTCGCTATGCGATGTGCGGACAACGATTTGTCGAAGTTTGACACGAAATATAATAATAAATACGGAAGTGTGCCAACATTACGTACATATAGGGTGATATAATAGGACCAGAACTTCTGTATTATACCACCCAAGTTACCGTAAAAACTTAGGTTATGGAAATATGGCTGATTAAAGTAGTCGCATTGAGATGTACGGACAGAGATTTGTCGAAGTTTGACACGAAATATAAAAAAAATACGGAGGTGTGCCAACATGACGTACACATAGGATGATAGAATAGGTCCAGAACTTTAGTACTATACCACCCAATTTACCTTAAAAACTTAGGTTTTGGAAATATGGGTGATTAAATTAGTCGCTATGCGATGTGCGGACAACGATTTCTCTAAGTTTGACATGAAATATAAAAATAAATACGGAATTTTGGATACATGACGTACACATTGGGTGATAGAATAGGATTAGAACTATATTATTATACCACTCAGGTTACCGTCAAAACTTAGGTTTTGGAAATACGGGTGATTAAAATAGTCGCTTTGGATGTGTGGACAGCGATCCACCTAAGTTTGACGTAAAATATAAAATAAATACGGAGGTGTGTCAGCATGACGTACACGTAGGATGAAAGAATAGGACCAGAACTTTAGTACTATACCACCCAAGTTACCCTAAAAACTTAGGTTTTGGAAATATGGGTGATTAAATTCCTCGCCATGCGATGTGCGGACAACGATTTGTCTAAGTATGACATGAAATATAATAATAAATACGGAGGTGTGCCAACATTACGTACACGTAGGGTGATAGAATAGGACCAGAACTTCTGTATTATACCACCCAAGTTACCGTAAAAACTTAGGTTTTGGAAATATGGCTGATTAAAGTAGTCGCATTGAGATGTGCGGACAACGATTTGTCTAAGTTTGACATGAAATATAAAAATAAATACGGAATTTTGGATACATGACTTACACATTGGGTGATAGAATAGGATTAGAAATATATTATTATACCACTCAGGTTACCGTCAAAACTTAGGTTTTGGAAATACGGGTGATTAAAATAGTCGCTTTGGATGTGTGGACAGCGATCCACCTAAGTTTGACATAAAATATAAAATAAATACGGCAGTGTGTCAGCATGACGTACACGTAGGATGAAAGAATAGGACCAGAACTTTAGTACTATACCACCCAAGTTACCTTAAAAACTTAGGTTTTGGAAATATGGGTGATTAAATTAGTCGCTATGCGATGTGCGGACAACGATTTGTCTAAGTATGACATGAAATATAATAATAAATACGGAGGTGTGCCAACATTACGTACACGTAGGGTGATAGAATAGGACCAGAACTTCTGTATTATACCACCCAAGTTACCGTAAAAACTTAGGTTTTGGAAATATGGCTGATTAAACTAGTCGCATTGAGATGTGCGGACAGAGATTTGTCGAAGTATGACATGAAAAATAAAATAAATACGGAAGTGTGCCAACATGACGTACACATAGGATGATAGAATAGGTCCTGAAATTTAGTATTATACCACCCAAGTTACCTTAAAAACTTAGGTTTTGGAAATATGGGTGATTAAATTAGTCGCTATGCGATGTGCGGACAACGATTTGTCTAAGTTTGACATGAAATATAAAAATAAATACGGAATTGTGGATACATGACGTACACATAGGGTGATAGAATAGGACCAGAACTTCTTTATTATACCACCCAAATTACCGTAAAAACTTAGGTTTTGGAAATATGGCTGATTAAAGTAGTCGCATTGAGATGTGCGGACAGCGATTTGTCAAAGTATGACATGAAAAATAAAATAAATACGGAAGTGTGCCAACATGACGTACACATAGGATGATAGAATTGGTCCTGAAATTTAGTATTATACCACCCAAGTTACCTTAAAAACTTAGGTTTTGGAAATATGGGTGATTAAATTAGTCGCTATGCGATGTGCGGACAACGATTTGTCTAAGTTTGACATGAAATATAATAATAAATACGGAGGTGTGCCAACATTACGTACACATAGGGTGATAGAATAGGACCAGAACCTCTGTATTATACCACCCAAGTTACCGTAAAAACTTAGGTTTTGGAAATATGGGTGATTAAATTAGTCGCATTGAGATGTGCGGACAGCGATTTGTCTAAGTTTGACATGAAATATAAAAATAAATACGGAATTGTGGATACATGACGTACACATAAGGTGATAGAATAGGACCAGACATTCTGTATTATACCACCCAAGTTACCGTAAAAACTTAGGTTTTGGAAATATGGGTGATTAAATTAGTCGCTATGCGATGTGCGGACAACGATTTGTCTAAGTTTGACATGAAATATAAAAATAAATACGGAATTTTGGATACATGACGTACACATTGGGTGATAGAATAGGATTAGAACTATATTATTATACCACTCAGGTTACCGTCAAAACTTAGGTTTTGGAAATACGGGTGATTAAAATAGTCGCTTTGAATGTGTGGACAGCGATCCACCTAAGTTTGACATAAAATATAAAATAAATACGGCAGTGTGTCAGCATGACGTACACGTAGGATGAAAGAATAGGACCAGAACTTTAGTACTATACCACCCAAGTTACCTTAAAAACGTAGGTTTTGGAAATATGGGTGATTAAATTAGTCGCTATGCGAAGTGCGGACAACGATTTGTCTAAGTATGACATGAAATATAATAATAAATACGGAGGTGTGCCAACATTACGTACACGTAGGGTGATAGAATAGGACCAGAAATTCTGTATTATACCACCCAAGTTACCGTAAAAACTTAGGTTTTGAAAATATGGCTGATTAAAGTAGTCGCATTGAGATGTGCGGACAGAGATTTGTCGAAGTTTGACACGAAATATAAAAAAAATACGGAGGTGTGCCAACATGACGTACACATAGGATGATAGAATAGGACCAGAACTTCTGTATTATACCACCCAAGTTACCTTAAAAACTTAGGTTTTGGAAATATGGGTGATTAAATTAGTCGCTATGCGATGTGCGGACAACGATTTGTCTAAGTATGACATGAAATATAATAATAAATACGGAGGTGTGCTAACATTACGTACACGTAGGGTGATAGAATAGGACCAGAACTTCTGTATTATACCACCCAAGTTACCGTAAAAACTTAGGTTTTGGAAATATGGCTGATTAAAGTAGTCGCATTGAGATGTGCGGACAGCGATTTGTCAAAGTATGACATGAAAAATAAAATAAATACGGAAGTGTGCCAACATGACGTACACATAGGATGATAGAATAGGTCCTGAAATTTAGTATTATACCACCCAAGTTACCTTAAAAACTTAGGTTTTGGAAATATGGGTGATTAAATTAGTCGCTATGCGATGTGCGGACAACGATATGTCTAAGTTTGACATGAAATATAAAAATAAATACGGAATTGTGGATACATGACGTACACATAGGGTGATAGAATAGGACCAGACATTCTGTATTATTCCACCCAAGTTACCGTAAAATCTTAGGTTTTGGAAATATGGGTGATTAAATTAGTCGCTATGCGATGTGCTGACAACGATTTGTCTAAGTTTGACATGAAATATAAAAATAAATACGGAATTTTGGATACATGACGTACACGTAGGGTGATAGAATAGGACCAGAACTTCTGTATTATACCACCCAAGTTACCGTAAAAACTTAGGTTTTGGAAATATGGCTGATTAAAGTAGTCGCATCGAGATGTGCGGACAGCGATTTGTCAAAGTATGACATGAAAAATAAAATAAATACGGAAGTGTGCCAACATGACGTACACATAGGATGATAGAATAGGACCAGAACTTCTGTATTATACCACCCAAGTTACCTTAAAAACTTAGGTTTTGGAAATATGGGTGATTAAATTAGTCGCTATGCGATGTGCGGACAACGATTTGTCTAAGTATGACATGAAAAATAATAATAAATACGGAGGTGTGCTAACATTACGTACACGTAGGGTGATAGAATAGGACCAGAACTTCTGTATTATACCACCCAAGTTACCGTAAAAACTTAGGTTTTGGAAATATGGCTGATTAAAGTAGTCGCATTGAGATGTGCGGACAGAGTTTTGTCGAAGTTTGACACGAAATATAAAAAAAATACGGAGGTGTGCCAACATGACGTACACATAGGATGATAGAATAGGTCCAGAACTTTAGTACTATACCACCCAAGTTACCTTAAAAACTTAGGTTTTGGAAATACGGGTGATTAAAATAGTCGCATTGAGATGTGCGGACAGCGATTTGTCAAAGTATGACATGAAATATAAAAATAAATACGGAATTGTGGATACATGACATCCATGTAGGGTGATAAAATAGGACCAGAAATTTAGTATTATACCACCCAAGTTACCTTAAAAACTTAAGTTTTGGAAATATGGGTGAATTAATTAGTCGCTATGCGATGTGCGGACAACGATTTGTCTAAGTATGACATGAAATATAATAATAAATACGGAGGTGTGCCAACATTACGTACACGTAGGGTGATAGAATAGGACCAGAACTTCTGTATTATACCACCCAAGTTACCTTAAAAACTTAGGTTTTGGAAATATGGGTGATTAAATTAGTCGCTATGCGATGTGCGGACAACGATTTGTCTAAGTATGACATGAAATATAATAATAAATACGGAGGTGTGTCAAACTTCGACAAATCGTTGTCCGCACATCTCAATGCGACTACTTTAATCACCCATATTTCCAAAACCTAAGTTTTTATGGTAACTTGGGTGGTATAATACAGAAGTTCTGGTCCTATTCTATCACCCTATGTGTACGTCATGTATCCACAATTCCGTATTTATTTTTATATTTCATGTCAAA
Organism: Flexamia atlantica; assembly: GCA_035578135.1. Taxonomy (NCBI): domain Eukaryota; kingdom Metazoa; phylum Arthropoda; class Insecta; order Hemiptera; family Cicadellidae; genus Flexamia; species Flexamia atlantica. The sequence goes on along the minus strand of JAQJVK010000292.1, from coordinate 115,036 downwards.
CTTAGACAAATCGTTGTCCGCACATCGCATAGCGACTAATTTAATCACCCATATTTCCAAAACCTAAGTTTTTACGGTAACTTGGGTGGTATAGTACTAAAGTTCTGGACCTATTCTATCACCCTATGTGTACGTCATGTATCCACAATTCCGTATTTATTTTTATATTTCGTGTCAAACTTCGACAAATCTCTGTCCGCACATCTCAATGCGACTACTTTAATCAGCCATATTTCCAAAACTTAAGTTTTTACGGTAACTTGGGTGGTATAGTACTAAAGTTCTGGTCCTATTCTATCACCCTACGTGTACGTAATGTTGGCACACCTCCGTATTTATTATTATATTTCATGTCAAACTTAGACAAATCGTTGTCCGCACATCGCATAGCGACTAATTTAATCACCCATATTTCCAAAACCTAAGTTTTTACGGTAACTTGGGTGGTATAATACAGAAGTTCTGGTCCCATTCTATCACCCTATGTGTACGTCATGTATCCACAATTCCGTATTTATTTTTATATTTCATGTCAAACTTAGACAAATCGCTGTCCGCACATCTCAATGCGACTAATTTAATCACCCATATTTCCAAAACCTAAGTTTTTACGGTAACTTGGGTGGTATAATACAGAAGTTCTGGTCCTATTCTATCACCGTATGTGTACGTAATGTTGGCACACCTCCGTATTTATTATTATATTTCATGTCAAACTTAGACAAATCGTTGTCCGCACATCGCATATCGACTAATTTAATCACCCATATTTCCAAAACCTAAGTTTTTAAAGTAACTTGGGTGGTATAATACTAAATTTCAGGACCTATTCTATCATCCTATGTGTACGTCATGTTGCCACACTTCCGTATTTATTTTATTTTTCATGTCATACTTTGACAAATCGCTGTCCGCACATCTCAATGCGATTACTTTAATCAGCCATATTTCCAAAACCTAAGTTTTTACGGTAACTTGGGTGGTATAATACAGAAGTTCTGGACCTATTCTATCATCCTACGTGTACGTCATGTATCCACAATTCCGTATTTATTTTTATATTTCATGTCAAACTTAGACAAATCGCTGTCCGCACATCTCAATGCGACTAATTTAATCACCCATATTTCCAAAACCTAAGTTTTTACGGTAACTTGGGTGGTATAATACAGAAGTTCTGGTCCTATTCTATCACCGTATGTGTACGTAATGTTGGCACACCTCCGTATTTATTATTATATTTCATGTCAAACTTAGACAAATCGTTGTCCGCACATCGCATATCGACTAATTTAATCACCCATATTTCCAAAACCTAAGTTTTTAAAGTAACTTGGGTGGTATAATACTAAATTTCAGGACCTATTCTATCATCCTATGTGTACGTCATGTTGCCACACTTCCGTATTTATTTTATTTTTCATGTCATACTTTGACAAATCGCTGTCCGCACATCTCAATGCGATTACTTTAATCAGCCATATTTCCAAAACCTAAGTTTTTACGGTAACTTGGGTGGTATAATACAGAAGTTCTGGTCCTATTCTATCACCCTATGTGTACGTCATGTATCCACAATTCCGTATTTATTTTTATATTTCATGTCAAACTTCGACAAATCGCTGTCCGCACATCGCATAGCGACTAATTTAATCACCCATATTTCCAAAACCTAAGTTTTTAAGGTAACTTGGGTGGTATAATACTAAATTTCAGGACCTATTCTATCATCCTATGTGTACGTCATGTTGGCACACTTCCGTATTTATTTTATTTTTCATGTCATACTTTGACAAATCGCTGTCCGCACATCTCAATGCGACTACTTTAATCAGCCATATTTCCAAAACCTAAATTTTTACGGTAACTTGGGTGGTCTAATACAGAAGTTCTGGTCCTATTTCATCACCCTACGTGTACGTCATGCTGACACACTGCCGTATTTATTTTATATTTGATGTCAAACTTAGGTGGATCACTGTCCACACATCCAAAGCGACTATTTTAATCACCAGTATTTCCAAAACCTAAGTTTTTACGGTAACTTGGGTGGTATAGTACTAAAGTTCTGGACCTATTCTATCATCCTATGTGTACGTCATGTTGGCACACCTCCGTATTTTTTTATATTTCGTGTCAAACTTCGACAAATCTCTGTCCGCACATCTCAATGCGACTACTTTAATCAGCCATATTTCCAAAACCTAAGTTTTTATGGTAACTTGGGTGGTATAATACAGAAAATCTGGTCCTATTCTATCACCCTATGTGTACGTCATGTATCCACAATTCCGTATTTATTTTTATATTTCGTGTCAAACTTCGACAAATCTCTGTCCGCACATCTCAATGCGACTACTTTAATCAGCCATATTTCCAAAACTTAAGTTTTTACGGTAACTTGGGTGGTATAGTACTAAAGTTCTGGTCCTATTCTATCACCCTACGTGTACGTAATGTTGGCACACCTCCGTATTTATTATTATATTTCATGTCAAACTTAGACAAATCGTTGTCCGCACATCGCATAGCGACTAATTTAATCACCCATATTTCCAAAACCTAAGTTTTTACGGTAACTTGGGTGGTATAATACAGAAGTTCTGGTCCTATTCTATCACCCTATGTGTACGTCATGTATCCACAATTCCGTATTTATTTTTATATTTCATGTCAAACTTAGACAAATCGCTGTCCGCACATCTCAATGCGACTAATTTAATCACCCATATTTCCAAAACCTAAGTTTTTACGGTAACTTGGGTGGTATAATACAGAAGTTCTGGTCCTATTCTATCACCGTATGTGTACGTAATGTTGGCACACCTCCGTATTTATTATTATATTTCATGTCAAACTTAGACAAATCGTTGTCCGCACATCGCATATCGACTAATTTTATCACCCATATTTCCAAAACCTAAGTTTTTAAAGTAACTTGGGTGGTATAATACTAAATTTCAGGACCTATTCTATCATCCTATGTGTACGTCATGTTGCCACACTTCCGTATTTATTTTATTTTTCATGTCATACTTTGACAAATCGCTGTCCGCACATCTCAATGCGATTACTTTAATCAGCCATATTTCCAAAACCTAAGTTTTTACGGTAACTTGGGTGGTATAATACAGAAGTTCTGGTCCTATTCTATCACCCTATGTGTACGTCATGTATCCACAATTCCGTATTTATTTTTATATTTCATGTCAAACTTCGACAAATCGCTGTCCGCACATTGCATAGCGACTAATTTAATCACCCATATTTCCAAAACCTAAGTTTTTAAGGTAACTTGGGTGGTATAATACTAAATTTCAGGACCTATTCTATCATCCTATGTGTACGTCATGTTGGCACACTTCCGTATTTATTTTATTTTTCATGTCATACTTTGACAAATCGCTGTCCGCACATCTCAATGCGACTACTTTAATCAGCCATATTTCCAAAACCTAAATTTTTACGGTAACTTGGGTGGTCTAATACAGAAGTTCTGGTCCTATTTCATCACCCTACGTGTACGTCATGCTGACACACTGCCGTATTTATTTTATATTTTATGTCAAACTTAGGTGGATCACTGTCCACACATCCAAAGCGACTATTTTAATCACCAGTATTTCCAAAACCTAAGTTTTTAAGGTAACTTGGGTGGTATAGTACTAAAGTTCTGGACCTATTCTATCATCCTATGTGTACGTCATGTTGGCACACCTCCGTATTTTTTTTATATTTCGTGTCAAACTTCGACAAATCTCTGTCCGCACATCTCAATGCGACTACTTTAATCAGCCATATTTCCAAAACCTAAGTTTTTACGGTAACTTGGGTGGTATAATACAGAAGTTCTGGTCCTATTCTATCACCCTACGTGTACGTAATGTTGGCACATCTCCGTATTTATTATTATATTTCATATCATACTTAGACAAATCGTTGTCCGCACATCGCATAGCGACTAATTTAATCACCCATATTTCCAAAACCTAAGTTTTTACGGTAACTTGGGTGGTATAGTACTAAAGTTCTGGTCCTATTCTATCACCTTACGTGTACGTAATGTTGGCACACCTCCGTATTTATTTTTATATTTCATGTCAAACTTAGACAAATCGTTGTCCGCACATCGCATAGCGACTAATTTAATCACCCATATTTCCAAAACCTAAGTTTTTACGGTAACTTGGGTGGTATAGTACTAAAGTTCTGGACCTATTCTATCATCCTATGTGTACGTCATGTTGGCACACCTCCGTATTTTTTTATGTTTCGTGTCAAACCTCGACAAATCGTTGTCCGCACATCGCATAGCGACTAATTTAATCACCCATATATCCAAAACCTAAGATTTTAAGGTAACTTGGGTGGTATAGTACAGAAGTTCTGCTCCTATCTATCACCCTATGTGTACGTCATGTATCCACAATTCCGTATTTATTTTTATATTTCATGTCAAACTTAGACAAATCGTTGTCCGCACATCGCATAGCGACTAATTTAATCACCCATATTTCCAAAACCTAAGTTTTTACGGTAACTTGGGTGGTATAATACAGAAGTTCTGGACCTATTCTATCACCCTATGTGTACGTCATGTATCCACAATTCCGTATTTATTTTTATATTTCGTGTCAAACTTCGACAAATCTCTGTCCGCACATCTCAATGCGACTACTTTAATCAGCCATATTTCCAAAACCTAAGTTTTTACGGTAACTTGGGTGGCATAATACAGAAGTTCTGGTCCTATTCTATCACCCTATGTGTACGTCATGTATCCACAATTCCGTATTTATTTTTATATTTCATGTCAAACTTCGACAAATCGCTGTCCGCACATCGCATAGCGACTAATTTAATCACCCATATTTCCAAAACCTAAGTTTTTAAGGTAACTTGGGTGGTATAATACTAAATTTCAGGACCTATTCTATCATCCTATGTGTACGTCATGTTGGCACACTTCCGTATTTATTTTATTTTTCATGTCATACTTTGACAAATCGCTGTCCGCACATCTCAATGCGACTACTTTAATCAGCCATATTTCCAAAACCTAAATTTTTACGGTAACTTGGGTGGTCTAATACAGAAGTTCTGGTCCTATTTCATCACCCTACGTGTACGTCATGCTGACACACTGCCGTATTTATTTTATATTTTATGTCAAACTTAGGTGGATCACTGTCCACACATCCAAAGCGACTATTTTAATCACCAGTATTTCCAAAACCTAAGTTTTTAAGGTAACTTGGGTGGTATAGTACTAAAGTTCTGGACCTATTCTATCATCCTATGTGTACGTCATGTTGGCACACCTCCGTATTTTTTTTATATTTCGTGTCAAACTTCGACAAATCTCTGTCCGCACATCTCAATGCGACTACTTTAATCAGCCATATTTCCAAAACCTAAGTTTTTACGGTAACTTGGGTGGTATAATACAGAAGTTCTGGTCCTATTCTATCACCCTACGTGTACGTAATGTTGGCACATCTCCGTATTTATTATTATATTTCATATCATACTTAGACAAATCGTTGTCCGCACATCGCATAGCGACTAATTTAATCACCCATATTTCCAAAACCTAAGTTTTTACGGTAACTTGGGTGGTATAGTACTAAAGTTCTGGTCCTATTCTATCACCCTACGTGTACGTAATGTTGGCACAACTCCGTATTTATTTTTATATTTCATGTCAAACTTAGACAAATCGTTGTCCGCACATCGCATAGCGACTAATTTAATCACCCATATTTCCAAAACCTAAGTTTTTACGGTAACTTGGGTGGTATAGTACTAAAGTTCTGGACCTATTCTATCATCCTATGTGTACGTCATGTTGGCACACCTCCGTATTTTTTTATGTTTTGTGTCAAACCTCGACAAATCGTTGTCCGCACATCGCATAGCGACTAATTTAATCACCCATATATCCAAAACCTAAGATTTTAAGGTAACTTGGGTGGTATAGTACAGAAGTTCTGCTCCTATCTATCACCCTATGTGTACGTCATGTATCCACAATTCCGTATTTATTTTTATATTTCATGTCAAACTTAGACAAATCGTTGTTCGCACATCGCATAGCGACTAATTTAATCACCCATATTTCCAAAACCTAAGTTTTTACGGTAACTTGGGTGGTATAATACAGAAGTTCTGGACCTATTCTATCACCCTATGTGTACGTCATGTATCCACAATTCCGTATTTATTTTTATATTTCGTGTCAAACTTCGACAAATCTCTGTCCGCACATCTCAATGCGACTACTTTAATCAGCCATATTTCCAAAACCTAAGTTTTTACGGTAACTTGGGTGGTATAATACAGAAGTTCTGGTCCTATTTCATCACCCTACGTGTACGTCATGCTGACACACTGCCGTATTTATTTTATATTTTATGTCAAACTTAGGTGGATCACTGTCCACACATCCAAAGCGACTATTTTAATCACCCGTATTTCAAAAACCTAAGTTTTTAAGGTAACTTGGGTGGTATAGTACTAAAGTTCTGGACCTATTCTATCATCCTATGTGTACGTCATGTTGGCACACCTCCGTATTTTTTTTATATTTCGTGTCAAACTTCGACAAATCTCTGTCCGCACATCTCAATGCGACTACTTTAATCAGCCATATTTCCAAAACCTAAGTTTTTACGGTAACTTGGGTGGTATAATACAGAAGTTCTGGTCCTATTCTATCACCCTACGTGTACGTAATGTTGGCACATCTCCGTATTTATTATTATATTTCATATCATACTTAGACAAATCGTTGTCCGCACATCGCATAGCGACTAATTTAATCACCCATATTTCCAAAACCTAAGTTTTTACGGTAACTTGGGTGGTATAGTACTAAAGTTCTGGTCCTATTCTATCACCCTACGTGTACGTAATGTTGGCACAACTCCGTATTTATTTTTATATTTCATGTCAAACTTAGACAAATCGTTGTCCGCACATCGCATAGCGACTAATTTAATCACCCATATTTCCAAAACCTAAGTTTTTACGGTAACTTGGGTGGTATAGTACTAAAGTTCTGGACCTATTCTATCATCCTATGTGTACGTCATGTTGGCACACCTCCGTATTTTTTTATGTTTTGTGTCAAACCTCGACAAATCGTTGTCCGCACATCGCATAGCGACTAATTTAATCACCCATATATCCAAAACCTAAGATTTTAAGGTAACTTGGGTGGTATAGTACAGAAGTTCTGCTCCTATCTATCACCCTATGTGTACGTCATGTATCCACAATTCCGTATTTATTTTTATATTTCATGTCAAACTTAGACAAATCGTTGTTCGCACATCGCATAGCGACTAATTTAATCACCCATATTTCCAAAACCTAAGTTTTTACGGTAACTTGGGTGGTATAATACAGAAGTTCTGGACCTATTCTATCACCCTATGTGTACGTCATGTATCCACAATTCCGTATTTATTTTTATATTTCGTGTCAAACTTCGACAAATCTCTGTCCGCACATCTCAATGCGACTACTTTAATCAGCCATATTTCCAAAACCTAAGTTTTTACGGTAACTTGGGTGGTATAATACAGAAGTTCTGGTCCTATTTCATCACCCTACGTGTACGTCATGCTGACACACTGCCGTATTTATTTTATATTTTATGTCAAACTTAGGTGGATCACTGTCCACACATCCAAAGCGACTATTTTAATCACCCGTATTTCAAAAACCTAAGTTTTTAAGGTAACTTGGGTGGTATAGTACTAAATTTCAGGACCTATTCTATCATCCTATGTGTACGTCATGTTGGCACACCTCCGTATTTTTTTTATATTTCGTGTCAAACTTCGACAAATCTCTGTCCGCACATCTCAATGCGACTACTTTAATCAGCCATATTTCCAAAACCTAAGTTTTTACGGTAACTTGGGTGGTATAATACATAAGTTCTGGTCCTATTCTAACACCCTACGTGTACGTAATGTTGGCACTACTCCGTATTTATTATTATATTTCATGTCATACTTAGACAAATCGTTGTCCGCACATCGCATAGCGACTAATTTAATCACCCATATTTCCAAAACCTAAGTTTTTAAGGTAACTTGGGTGGTATAGTACTAAAGTTCTGGTCCTATTCTTACATCCTACGTGTACGTCATGTATCCACAATTCAGTATTTATTTTTATATTTCTTGTCAAACTTAGACAAATCGTTGTCCGCACATCGCATAGCGACTAATTTAATCACCCATATTTCCAAAACCTAAGTTTTTACGGTAACTTGGGTGGTATAATACAGAAGTTCTGGTCCTATTCTATCACCCTATGTGTACGTCATGTATCCACAATTCCGTATTTATTTTTATATTTCATGTCAAACTTAGACAAATCGTTGTCCGCACATCGCATAGCGACTAATTTAATCACCCATATTTCCAAAACCTAAGTTTTTAAGGTAACTTGGGTGGTATAATACTAAATTTCAGGACCTATTCTATCATCCTATGTGTACGTCATGTTGGCACACTTCCGTATTTATTTTATTTTTCATGTCATACTTTGACAAATCGCTGTCCGCACATCTCAATGCGACTACTTTAATCAGCCATATTTCCAAAACCTAAATTTTTACGGTAACTTGGGTGGTCTAATACAGAAGTTCTGGTCCTATTTCATCACCCTACGTGTACGTCATGCTGACACACTGCCGTATTTATTTTATATTTTATGTCAAACTTAGGTGGATCACTGTCCACACATCCAAAGCGACTATTTTAATCACCAGTATTTCCAAAACCTAAGTTTTTAAGGTAACTTGGGTGGTATAGTACTAAAGTTCTGGACCTATTCTATCATCCTATGTGTACGTCATGTTGGCACACCTCCGTATTTTTTTTATATTTCGTGTCAAACTTCGACAAATCTCTGTCCGCACATCTCAATGCGACTACTTTAATCAGCCATATTTCCAAAACCTAAGTTTTTACGGTAACTTGGGTGGTATAATACAGAAGTTCTGGTCCTATTCTATCACCCTACGTGTACGTAATGTTGGCACATCTCCGTATTTATTATTATATTTCATATCATACTTAGACAAATCGTTGTCCGCACATCGCATAGCGACTAATTTAATCACCCATATTTCCAAAACCTAAGTTTTTACGGTAACTTGGGTGGTATAGTACTAAAGTTCTGGTCCTATTCTATCACCCTACGTGTACGTAATGTTGGCACAACTCCGTATTTATTTTTATATTTCATGTCAAACTTAGACAAATCGTTGTCCGCACATCGCATAGCGACTAATTTAATCACCCATATTTCCAAAACCTAAGTTTTTACGGTAACTTGGGTGGTATAGTACTAAAGTTCTGGACCTATTCTATCATCCTATGTGTACGTCATGTTGGCACACCTCCGTATTTTTTTATGTTTTGTGTCAAACCTCGACAAATCGTTGTCCGCACATCGCATAGCGACTAATTTAATCACCCATATATCCAAAACCTAAGATTTTAAGGTAACTTGGGTGGTATAGTACAGAAGTTCTGCTCCTATCTATCACCCTATGTGTACGTCATGTATCCACAATTCCGTATTTATTTTTATATTTCATGTCAAACTTAGACAAATCGTTGTTCGCACATCGCATAGCGACTAATTTAATCACCCATATTTCCAAAACCTAAGTTTTTACGGTAACTTGGGTGGTATAATACAGAAGTTCTGGACCTATTCTATCACCCTATGTGTACGTCATGTATCCACAATTCCGTATTTATTTTTATATTTCGTGTCAAACTTCGACAAATCTCTGTCCGCACATCTCAATGCGACTACTTTAATCAGCCATATTTCCAAAACCTAAGTTTTTACGGTAACTTGGGTGGTATAATACAGAAGTTCTGGTCCTATTTCATCACCCTACGTGTACGTCATGCTGACACACTGCCGTATTTATTTTATATTTTATGTCAAACTTAGGTGGATCACTGTCCACACATCCAAAGCGACTATTTTAATCACCCGTATTTCAAAAACCTAAGTTTTTAAGGTAACTTGGGTGGTATAGTACTAAATTTCAGGACCTATTCTATCATCCTATGTGTACGTCATGTTGGCACACCTCCGTATTTTTTTTATATTTCGTGTCAAACTTCGACAAATCTCTGTCCGCACATCTCAATGCGACTACTTTAATCAGCCATATTTCCAAAACCTAAGTTTTTACGGTAACTTGGGTGGTATAATACATAAGTTCTGGTCCTATTCTAACACCCTACGTGTACGTAATGTTGGCACTACTCCGTATTTATTATTATATTTCATGTCATACTTAGACAAATCGTTGTCCGCACATCGCATAGCGACTAATTTAATCACCCATATTTCCAAAACCTAAGTTTTTAAGGTAACTTGGGTGGTATAGTACTAAAGTTCTGGTCCTATTCTTACATCCTACGTGTACGTCATGTATCCACAATTCAGTATTTATTTTTATATTTCTTGTCAAACTTAGACAAATCGTTGTCCGCACATCGCATAGCGACTAATTTAATCACCCATATTTCCAAAACCTAAGTTTTTACGGTAACTTGGGTGGTATAATACAGAAGTTCTGGTCCTATTCTATCACCCTATGTGTACGTCATGTATCCACAATTCCGTATTTATTTTTATATTTCATGTCAAACTTAGACAAATCGTTGTCCGCACATCGCATAGCGACTAATTTAATCACCCATATTTCCAAAACCTAAGTTTTTACGGTAACTTGGGTGGTATAATACAGAAGTTCTGGTCCTATTCTATCACCCTATGTGTACGTAATGTTGGCACACCTCCGTATTTATTATTATATTTCATGTCAAACTTAGACAAATCGTTGTCCGCACATCGCATATCGACTAATTTAATCACCCATATTTCCAAAACCTAAGTTTTTAAAGTAACTTGGGTGGTATAATACTAAATTTCAGGACCTATTCTATCATCCTATGTGTACGTCATGTTGCCACACTTCCGTATTTTTTTTATTTTTCATGTCATACTTTGACAAATCGCTGACCGCACATCTCAATGCGATTACTTTAATCAGCCATATTTCCAAAACCTAAGTTTTTACGGTAACTTGGGTGGTATAATACAGAAGTTCTGGTCCTATTCTATCACCCTATGTGTACGTCATGTATCCACAATTCCGTATTTATTTTTATATTTCATGTCAAACTTCGACAAATCGCTGTCCGCACATCGCATAGCGACTAATTTAATCACCCATATTTCCAAAACCTAAGTTTTTAAGGTAACTTGGGTGGTATAATACTAAATTTCAGGACCTATTCTATCATCCTATGTGTACGTCATGTTGGCACACTTCCGTATTTATTTTATTTTTCATGTCATACTTTGACAAATCGCTGTCCGCACATCTCAATGCGACTACTTTAATCAGCCATATTTCCAAAAACTAAATTTTTACGGTAACTTGGGTGGTCTAATACAGAAGTTCTGGGCCTATTTCATCACCCTACGTGTACGTCATGCTGACACACTGCCGTATTTATTTTATATTTTATGTCAAACTTAGGTGGATCACTGTCCACACATCCAAAGCGACTATTTTAATCACCAGTATTTCCAAAACCTAAGTTTTTAAGGTAACTTGGGTGGTATAGTACTAAAGTTCTGGACCAATTCTATCATCCTATGTGTACGTCATGTTGGCACACCTCCGTATTTTTTTTTATATTTCGTGTCAAACTTCGACAAATCTCTGTCCGCACATCTCAATGCGACTACTTTAATCAGCCATATTTCCAAAACCTAAGTTTTTACGGTAACTTGGGTGGTATAATACAGAAGTTCTGGTCCTATTCTATCACCCTACGTGTACGTAATGTTGGCACATCTCCGTATTTATTATTATATTTCATGTCATACTTAGACAAATCGTTGTCCGCACATCGCATAGCGACTAATTTAATCACCCATATTTCCAAAACCTAAGTTTTTACGGTAACTTGGGTGGTATAGTACTAAAATTCTGGTCCTATTCTATCACCCTACGTGTACGTAATGTTGGCACACCTCCGTATTTATTTTTATATTTCATGTCAAACTTAGACAAATCGTTGTCCGCACATCGCATAGCGACTAATTTAATCACCCATATTTCCAAAACCTAAGTTTTTACGGTAACTTGGGTGGTATAGTACTAAAGTTCTGGACCTATTCTATCATCCTATGTGTACGTCATGTTGGCACACCTCCGTATTTTTTTATGTTTCGTGTCAAACCTCGACAAATCGTTGTCCGCACATCGCATAGCGACTAATTTAATCACCCATATTTCCAAAACCTAAGTTTTTACGGTAACTTGGGTGGTATAGTACAGAAGTTCTGCTCCTATTCTATCACCCTATGTGTACGTCATGTATCCACAATTCCGTATTTATTTTTATATTTCATGTCAAACTTAGACAAATCGTTGTCCGCACATCGCATAGCGACTAATTTAATCACCCATATTTCCAAAACCTAAGTTTTTACGGTAACTTGGGTGGTATAATACAGAAGTTCTGGACCTATTCTATCACCCTATGTGTACGTCATGTATCCACAATTCCGTATTTATTTTTATATTTCGTGTCAAACTTCGACAAATCTCTGTCCGCACATCTCAATGCGACTACTTTAATCAGCCATATATCCAAAACCTAAGATTTTAAGGTAACTTGGGTGGTATAGTACAGAAGTTCTGCTCCTATTCTATCACCCTATGTGTACGTCATGTTGGCACACTTCCGTATTTATTTTTATATTTCATGTCAAACTTAGACAAATCGTTGTCCGCACATCGCATAGCGACTAATTTAATCACCCATATTTCCAAAACCTAAGTTTTTACGGTAACTTGGGTGGTATAATACAGAAGTTCTGGTCCTATTTCATCACCCTACGTGTACGTCATGCTGACACACTGCCGTATTTATTTTATATTTTATGTCAAACTTAGGTGGATCACTGTCCACACATCCAAAGCGACTATTTTAATCACCCGTATTTCAAAAACCTAAGTTTTTAAGGTAACTTGGGTGGTATAGTACTAAATTTCAGGACCTATTCTATCATCCTATGTGTACGTCATGTTGGCACACCTCCGTATTTTTTTATATTTCGTGTCAAACTTCGACAAATCTCTGTCCGCACATCTCAATGCGACTACTTTAATCAGCCATATTTCCAAAACCTAAGTTTTTACGGTAACTTGGGTTGTATAATACATAAGTTCTGGTCCTATTCTATCACCCTACGTGTACGTAATGTTGGCACTACTCCGTATTTATTATTATATTTCATGTCATACTTAGACAAATCGTTGTCCGCACATCGCATAGCGACTAATTTAATCACCCATATTTCCAAAACCTAAGTTTTTAAGGTAACTTGGGTGGTATAGTACTAAAGTTCTGGTCCTATTCTTACATCCTACGTGTACGTCATGTATCCACAATTCAGTATTTATTTTTATATTTCATGTCAAACTTAGACAAATCGTTGTCCGCACATCGCATAGCGACTAATTTAATCAGCCATATTTCCAAAACCTAAGTTTTTAAGGTAACTTGGGTGGTATAGTACTAAAGTTCTGGTCCTATTCTTTCATCTAATGTGTACGTCATGTTGGCACACTTCCGTATTTATTTTATTTTTCATGTCATACTTTGACAAATCGTTGTCCGCACATCGCATAGCGACTAATTTAATCACTTATATTTCCAAAACCTAATTTTTAAGGTAACTTAGGGTGGTATGGTACTAAAGTTCTAGTCCCATTCTTTCATCCTATGTGTACGTCATGTTGGCACACCTCCGTATTTTTTTTATATTTCGTGTCAAACTTCGACAAATCTCTGCCCGCACATCTCAATGCGACTACTTTAATCAGCCATATTTCCAAAACCTAAGTTTTTACGGTAACTTGTGTGGTATAATACAGAAGTTCTGGTCCTATTCTATCACCCTACGTGTACGTAATGTTGGCACATCTCCGTATTTATTATTATATTTCATGTCATACTTAGACAAATCGTTGTCCGCACATCGCATAGCGACTAATTTAATCACCCATATTTCCAAAACCTAAGTTTTTACGGTAACTTGGGTGGTATAGTACTAAAGTTCTGGTCCTATTCTATCACCCTACGTGTACGTAATGTTGGCACACCTCCGTATTTATTTTTATATTTCATGTCAAACTTAGACAAATCGTTGTCCGCACATCGCATAGCGACTAATTTAATCACCCATATTTCCAAAACCTAAGTTTTTACGGTAACTTGGGTGGTATAGTACTAAAGTTCTGGACCTATTCTATCATCCTATGTGTACGTCATGTTGGCACACCTCCGTATTTTTTTATGTTTCGTGTCAAACCTCGACAAATCGTTGTCCGCACATCGCATAGCGACTAATTTAATCACCCATATATCCAAAACCTAAGATTTTAAGGTAACTTGGGTGGTATAGTACAGAAGTTCTGCTCCTATTCTATCACCCTATGTGTACGTCATGTATCCACAATTCCGTATTTATTTTTATATTTCATGTCAAACTTAGACAAATCGTTGTCCGCACATCGCATAGCGACTAATTTAATCACCCATATTTCCAAAACCTAAGTTTTTACGGTAACTTGGGTGGTATAGTACTAAAGTTCTGGACCTATTCTATCATCCTATGTGTACGTCATGTTGGCACACCTTCGTATTTTTTTTATGTTTCGTGTCAAACCTCGACAAATCGTTGTCCGCACATCGCATAGCGACTAATTTAATCACCCATATATCCAAAACCTAAGATTTTAAGGTAACTTGGGTGGTATAGTACAGAAATTCTGCTCCTATTCTATCACCCTATGTGTACGTCATGTATCCACAATTCCGTATTTATTTTTATATTTCATGTCAAACTTAGACAAATCGTTGTCCGCACATCGCATAGCGACTAATTTAATCACCCATATTTCCAAAACCTAAGTTTTTACGGTAACTTGGGTGGTATAATACAGAAGTTCTGGTCCTATTCTATCACCCTATGTGTACGTCATGTATCCACAATTCCGTATTTATTTTTATATTTCATGTCAAACTTAGACGAATCGTTGTCCGCACATCGCATAGCGACTAATTTAATCACCCTTATTTCCAAAACCTAAGTTTTTAAGGTAACTTGGGTGGTATAGTACTAAAGTTCTGGACCTATTCTATCATCCTATGTGTACGTCATGTTGGCACACCTCCGTAATTTTTTTATATTTCGTGTCAAACTTCGACAAATCTCTGTCCGCACATCTCAATGCGACTACTTTAATCAGCCATATTTCCAAAACCTAAGTTTTTGCGGTAACTTGGGTGGTATAATACATAAGTTCTGGTCCTATTCTATCACCCTACGTGTACGTAATGTTGGCACACCTCCGTATTTATTATTATATTTCATGTCATACTTAGACAAATCGTTGTCCGCACATCGCATAGCGACTAATTTAATCACCCATATTTCCAAAACCTAAGTTTTTAAGGTAACTTGGGTGGTATAGTACTAAAGTTCTGGTCCTATTCTTACATCCTACGTGTACGTCATGTATCCACAATTCAGTATTTATTTTTATATTTCATGTCAAACTTAGACAAATCGTTGTCCGCACATCGCATAGCGACTAATTTAATCAGCCATATTTCCAAAACCTAAGTTTTTAAGGTAACTTGGGTGGTATAGTACTAAAGTTCTGGTCCTATTCTTTCATCCTATGTGTACGTCATGTTGGCACACTTCCGTATTTATTTTATTTTTCATGTCATACTTTGACAAATCGTTGTCCGCACATCGCATAGCGACTAATTTAATCACTTATATTTCCAAAACCTAATTTTTAAGGTAACTTAGGGTGGTATGGTACTAAAGTTCTAGTCCTATTCTTTCATCCTATGTGTACGTCATGCTGGCTCACTTCCGTGTTTATTTTATATTTCATGTCAAACTTAGACAAATCGCTGTCCGCACATCGCAAAGCGACTACTTTAATCAGCCATATTTCCAAAACCTTAGTTTTTACGGTAACTTGGGTGGTATAATACTGACTTTCTGGTCCTATTCTATCACCCTATGTGACCGTAATGTTGGCACACTTCCGTATTTATTTCTATATTACATGTCATACTTAGACAAATCGTTGTCCGCACATCGCATAGCGACTAATTTAATCACCCAAATTTCCAAAACCTAAGATTTAAGGTAACTTGGGTGGTATAGTACTAAAGTTCTGGTCCTATTCTTTCATCCTACGTGTACGTCATGCTGACACACTGCCGTATTTATTTTATATTTTATGTCAAACTTAGGTGGATCGCTGTCCACACATCCAAAGCGACTATTTTAATCACCCGTATTTCCAAAACCTAAGTTTTGACGGTAACCTGAGTGGTATAATAATATAGTTCTAATCCTATTCTATCACCCAATGTGTACGTCATGTATCCAAAATTCCGTATTTATTTTTATATGTCATGTCAAACTTAGACAAATCGTTGTCCGCACATCGCATAGCGACTAATTTAATCACCCATATTTCCAAAACCTAAGTTTTTACGGTAACTTGGGTGGTATAATACAGAAGTTCTGGTCCTATTCTATCACCCTATGTGTACGTCATGTATCCACAATTCCGTATTTATTTTTATATTTCATGTCAAACTTAGACAAATCGTTGTCCGCACATCGCATAGCGACTAATTTAATCACCCATATTTCCAAAACCTAAGTTTTTAAGGTAACTTGGGTGGTATAATACTAAATTTCAGGACCTATTCTATCATCCTATGTGTACGTCATGTTGGCAAACCTCCGTATTTATTTTATTTTTCATGTCATACTTTGACAAATCGCTGTCCGCACATCGCAAAGCGACTACTTTAATCAGCCATATTTCCAAAACCCAAGTTTTACGGTAACTTGGGTGGTATAATACAGAAGTTCTGGTCCTATTCTATCATCCTATGTGTACGTCATGTTGGCACACTTCCGTATTTATTTTATTTTTCATGTCATACTTTGACAAATCGCTGTCCGCACATCTCAATGCGACTACTTTAATCAGCCATATTTCCAAAACCTAAGTTTTTACGGTAACTTGGGTGGTATAGTACTAAAGTTCTGGACCTATTCTATCATCCTATGTGTACGTCATGTTGGCACACCTCCGTATTTTTTTTATATTTCGTGTCAAACTTCGACAAATCGCTGTCCGCACATCTCAATGCGACTACTTTAATCAGCCATATTTCCAAAACCTTAGTTTTTACGGTAACTTGGGTGGTATAGTACAGAAGTTCTGGTCCTATTCTATCACCCTATGTGTACGTCATGTATCCACAATTCCGTATTTATTTTTATATTTCATGTCAAACTTAGACAAATCGTTGTCCGCACATCGCATAGCGACTAATTTAATCACCCATATTTCCAAAACCTAAGTTTTTACGGTAACTTGGGTGGTATAGTACTAAAGTTCTGGACCTATTCTATCATCCTATGTGTACGTCATGTTGGCACACCTCCGTATTTTTTTTATATTTCGTGTCAAACTTCGACAAATCGTTGTCCGCACATTGCATAGCGACTAATTTAATCAGCCATATTTCCAAAACCTAAGTTTTTACGGTAACTTGGGTGGTATAGTACTAAAGTTCTGGACCTATTCTATCATCCTATGTGTACGTAATGTTGGCACACCTCCGTATCTATTATTATATTTCATGTCATACTTAGACAAATCTCTGTCCGCACATCTCAATGCGACTACTTTAATCAGCCATATTTCCAAAACCTTAGTTTTTACGGTAACTTAGGTGGTATAATACAGAAGTTCTGGTCCTATTCTATCACCCTATGTGTACGTCATGTTGGCACACCTCCGTATTTATTATTATATTTCATGTCATACTTAGACAAATCGTTGTCCGCACATCGCATAGCGACTAATTTAATCACCCATTTTTCCAAAACCTAAGTTTTTACGGTAACTTGGGAGGTATAATACAGAAGTTCTGGTCCTATTCTATCACCCTATGTGTACGTCATGTATCCACAATTCCGTATTTATTTTTATATTTCATGTCAAACGTAGACAAATCGCTGTCCGCACATCTCAATGCGACTACTTTAATCAGCCATATTTCCAAAACCTAAGTTTTTACGGTAACTTGGGTGGTATAGTACTAAAGTTCTGGACCTATTCTATCATCCTATGTGTACGTAATGTTGGCACACCTCCGTATTTATTTTTATAATTCATGTCAAACTTCGACAAATCGTTGTCCGCACATCACATAGCGACTAATTTAATCACCCATATTTCCAAAACCTAAGTTTTTAAGGTAACTTGGGTGGTATAGTACTAAAGTTCTGGTCCTATTCTTTCATCCTACGTGTACGTAATGTTGGCACACTTCCGTATTTATTTTTATATTTCATGTCAAACTTCGACAAATCGTTGTCCGCACATCACATAGCGACTAATTTAATCACCCATATTTCCAAAACCTAAGTTTTTACGGTAACTTGGGTGGTATAATACAGAAGTTCTGGTCCTATTCTATCACCCTATGTGTACGTCATGTATCCACAATTCCGCATTTTTTTTTATATTTCTTGTCAAACTTAGACAAATCGTTGTCCGCACATCGCATAGCGACTAATTTAATCACCCATATTTCCAAAACCTAAGTTTTTACGGTAACTTGGGTGGTATAGTACTAAAGTTCTGGACCTATTCTATCATCCTATGTGTACGTCATGTTGGCACACCTCCGTATTTATTATTATTTTTCATGTCATACTTTGACAAATCGCTGTCCGCACATCTCAATGCTACTACTTTAATCAGCCATATTTCCAAAACCTTAGTTTTTACGGTAACTTGGGTGGTATAGTACAAAAGTTCTGGTCCTATTCTATCACCCTATGTGTACGTCATGTATCCACAATTCCGTATTTATTTTTATATTTCATGTCAAACTTAGACAAATCGTTGTCCGCACATCGCATTGCGACTAATTTAATCACCCGTATTTCCAAAACCTAAGTTTTTACGGTAACTTGGGTGGTATAGTACTAAAGTTCTGGACCTATTCTATCATCCTATGTGTACGTCATGTTGGCACACCTCCGTATTTTTTTTATATTTCGTGTCAAACTTCGACAAATCGTTGTCCGCACATCGCATAGCGACTAATTTAATCACCCATATTTCCAAAACCTAAGTTTTTACGGTAACTTGGGTGGTATAATACAGAAGTTCTGGTCCTATTCTATCACCCTATGTGTACGTCATGTATCCACATTTCCTTATTTATTTTTATATTTCATGTCAAACTTAGACAAATCGCTGTCCGCACATCTCAATGCGACTACTTTAATCAGCCATATTTCCAAAACCTAAGTTTTTACGGTAACTTGGGTGGTATAGTACTAAAGTTCTGGACCTATTCTATCATCCTATGTGTACGTCATGTTGGCACACCTCCGTATTTTTTTTATATTTCGTGTCAAACTTCGACAAATCTCTGTCCGCACATCTCAATGCGACTACTTTAATCAGCCATAATTCCAAAACCTAAGTTTTTACGGTAACTTGGATGGTATAATACAGAAGTTCTGGTCCTATTCTATCACCCTACGTGTACGTAATGTTGGCACACCTCCGTATTTATTATTATATTTCATGTCATACTTAGACAAATCGTTGTCCGCACATCTCAATGCGACTACTTTAATCAGCCATATTTCCGAAACCTAAAATTTTACGGTAACTTGGGTGGTATAATACAGAAGTTCTGGTCCTATTCTATCACCCTATGTGTACGTCATGTATCCACAATTCCGTATTTATTTTTATATTTCATGTCAAACTTAGACAAATCGTTGCCCGCACATCGCATAGCGTCTAATTTAATCACCCATATTTCCAAAACCTAAGTTTTTAAGGTAACTTGGGTGGTATAGTACTTAAGTTCTGGATCTATTCTATCATCCTATGTGTACGTCATGTTGGCACACCTCCGTATTTTTTTTATATTTCGTGTCAAACTTCGACAAATCTCTGTCCGCACCTCTCAATGCGACTACTTTAATCAGCCATATTTCCAAAACCTAAGTTTTTACGGTAACTTGGGTGGTATAATACAGAAGTTCTGGTCCTATTCTATCACCCTACGTGTACGTAATGTTGGCACACCTCCGTATTTATTATTATATTTCATGTCATACTTAGACAAATCGTTGTCCGCACATCGCATAGCGACTAATTTAATCACCCATATTTCCAAAACCTAAGTTTTTAAGGTAACTTGGGTGGTATAGTACTAAAGTTCTGGTCCTATTCTTTCATCCTACGTGTAAGTCATGCTGACACACTGCCGTATTTATTTTATATTTTATGTCAAACTAAGGTGGATCGCTGTCCACACATCCAAAGCGACTATATTAATCACCCGTATTTCCAAAACCTAAGTTTTGACGGTAACCTGAGTGGTATAATAATATAGTTCTAATCCTATTCTATCACCCTATGTGTACGTCATGTATCCACAATTCCGTATTTATTTTTATATTTCATGTCAAACTTAGACAAATCGTTGTCCGCACATCGCATAGCGACTAATTTAATCACCCATATTTCCAAAACCTAAGTTTTTAAGGTAACTTGGGTGGTATAATACTAAATTTCAGGACCTATTCTATCATCCTATGTGTACGTCATGTTGGCACACTTCCGTATTTATTTTATTTTTCATGTCATACTTTGACAAATCGCTGTCCGCACATCTCAATGCGACTACTTTAATCAGCCATATTTCCAAAACCTACGTTTTTACGGTAACTTGGGTGGTATAATACAGAAGTTCTGGTCCTATTCTATCACCCTACGTGTACGTAATGTTGGCACACATCCGTATATATTATTATATTTCATGTCATACTTAGACAAATCGTTGTCCGCACATCGCATAGCGACTAATTTAATCACCCATATTTCCAAAACCTAAGTTTTTACGGTAACTTGGGTGGTATAATACAGAAGTTCTGGTCCTATTCTATCACCCTATGTGTACGTCATGTATCCACAATTCCGTATTTATTTTTATATTTCATGTCAAACTTAGACAAATCGTTGTCCGCACATCGCATAGCGACTAATTTAATCACCCATATTTCCAAAACCTAAGTTTTTAAGGTAACTTGGGTGGTATAATACTAAATTTCAGGACCTATTCTATCATCCTATGTGTACGTCATGTTGGCAAACCTCCGTATTTATTTTATTTTTCATGTCATACTTTGACAAATCGCTGTCCGCACATCGCAAAGCGACTACTTTAATCAGCCATATTTCCAAAACCCAAGTTTTACGGTAACTTGGGTGGTATAATACAGAAGTTCTGGTCCTATTCTATCATCCTATGTGTACGTCATGTTGGCACACTTCCGTATTTATTTTATTTTTCATGTCATACTTTGACAAATCGCTGTCCGCACATCTCAATGCGACTACTTTAATCAGCCATATTTCCAAAACCTAAGTTTTTACGGTAACTTGGGTGGTATAGTACTAAAGTTCTGGACCTATTCTATCATCCTATGTGTACGTCATGTTGGCACACCTCCGTATTTTTTTTATATTTCGTGTCAAACTTCGACAAATCGCTGTCCGCACATCTCAATGCGACTACTTTAATCAGCCATATTTCCAAAACCTTAGTTTTTACGGTAACTTGGGTGGTATAGTACAGAAGTTCTGGTCCTATTCTATCACCCTATGTTTACGTCATGTATCCACAATTCCGTATTTATTTTTATATTTCATGTCAAACTTAGACAAATCGTTGTCCGCACATCGCATAGCGACTAATTTAATCACCCATATTTCCAAAACCTAAGTTTTTACGGTAACTTGGGTGGTATAGTACTAAAGTTCTGGACCTATTCTATCATCCTATGTGTACGTCATGTTGGCACACCTCCGTATTTTTTTTATATTTCGTGTCAAACTTCGACAAATCGTTGTCCGCACATTGCATAGCGACTAATTTAATCACCCATATTTCCAAAACCTAAGTTTTTACGGTAACTTGGGTGGTATAATACAGAAGTTCTGGTCCTATTCTATCACCCTATGTGTACGTCATGTATCCACATTTCCTTATTTATTTTTATATTTCATGTCAAACTTAGACAAATCGCTGTCCGCACATCTCAATGCGACTAATTTAATCAGCCATATTTCCAAAACCTAAGTTTTTACGGTAACTTGGGTGGTATAGTACTAAAGTTCTGGACCTATTCTATCATCCTATGTGTACGTAATGTTGGCACACCTCCGTATCTATTATTATATTTCATGTCATACTTAGACAAATCTCTGTCCGCACATCTCAATGCGACTACTTTAATCAGCCATATTTCCAAAACCTTAGTTTTTACGGTAACTTAGGTGGTATAATACAGAAGTTCTGGTCCTATTCTATCACCCTATGTGTACGTCATGTTGGCACACCTCCGTATTTATTATTATATTTCATGTCATACTTAGACAAATCGTTGTCCGCACATCGCATAGCGACTAATTTAATCACCCATTTTTCCAAAACCTAAGTTTTTACGGTAACTTGGGAGGTATAATACAGAAGTTCTGGTCCTATTCTATCACCCTATGTGTACGTCATGTATCCACAATTCCGTATTTATTTTTATATTTCATGTCAAACGTAGACAAATCGCTGTCCGCACATCTCAATGCGACTACTTTAATCAGCCATATTTCCAAAACCTAAGTTTTTACGGTAACTTGGGTGGTATAGTACTAAAGTTCTGGACCTATTCTATCATCCTATGTGTACGTAATGTTGGCACACCTCCGTATTTATTTTTATATTTCATGTCAAACTTCGACAAATCGTTGTCCGCACATCACATAGCGACTAATTTAATCACCCATATTTCCAAAACCTAAGTTTTTAAGGTAACTTGGGTGGTATAGTACTAAAGTTCTGGTCCTATTCTTTCATCCTACGTGTACGTAATGTTGGCACACCTCCGTATTTATTTTTATATTTCATGTCAAACTTCGACAAATCGTTGTCCGCACATCACATAGCGACTAATTTAATCACCCATATTTCCAAAACCTAAGTTTTTACGGTAACTTGGGTGGTATAATACAGAAGTTCTGGTCCTATTCTATCACCCTATGTGTACGTCATGTATCCACAATTCCGCATTTTTTTTTATATTTCTTGTCAAACTTAGACAAATCGTTGTCCGCACATCGCATAGCGACTAATTTAATCACCCATATTTCCAAAACCTAAGTTTTTACGGTAACTTGGGTGGTATAGTACTAAAGTTCTGGACCTATTCTATCATCCTATGTGTACGTCATGTTGGCACACCTCCGTATTTATTATTATTTTTCATGTCATACTTTGACAAATCGCTGTCCGCACATCTCAATGCTACTACTTTAATCAGCCATATTTCCAAAACCTTAGTTTTTACGGTAACTTGGGTGGTATAGTACAAAAGTTCTGGTCCTATTCTATCACCCTATGTGTACGTCATGTATCCACAATTCCGTATTTATTTTTATATTTCATGTCAAACTTAGACAAATCGTTGTCCGCACATCGCATAGCGACTAATTTAATCACCCATATTTCCAAAACCTAAGTTTTTACGGTAACTTGGGTGGTATAGTACTAAAGTTCTGGACCTATTCTATCATCCTATGTGTACGTCATGTTGGCACACCTCCGTATTTTTTTTATATTTCGTGTCAAACTTCGACAAATCGTTGTCCGCACATCGCATAGCGACTAATTTAATCACCCATATTTCCAAAACCTAAGTTTTTACGGTAACTTGGGTGGTATAATACAGAAGTTCTGGTCCTATTCTATCACCCTATGTGTACGTCATGTATCCACATTTCCTTATTTATTTTTATATTTCATGTCAAACTTAGACAAATCGCTGTCCGCACATCTCAATGCGACTACTTTAATCAGCCATATTTCCAAAACCTAAGTTTTTACGGTAACTTGGGTGGTATAGTACTAAAGTTCTGGACCTATTCTATCATCCTATGTGTACGTCATGTTGGCACACCTCCGTATTTTTTTTATATTTCGTGTCAAACTTCGACAAATCTCTGTCCGCACATCTCAATGCGACTACTTTAATCAGCCATAATTCCAAAACCTAAGTTTTTACGGTAACTTGGATGGTATAATACAGAAGTTCTGGTCCTATTCTATCACCCTACGTGTACGTAATGTTGGCACACCTCCGTATTTATTATTATATTTCATGTCATACTTAGACAAATCGTTGTCCGCACATCTCAATGCGACTACTTTAATCAGCCATATTTCCGAAACCTAAAATTTTACGGTAACTTGGGTGGTATAATACAGAAGTTCTGGTCCTATTCTATCACCCTATGTGTACGTCATGTATCCACAATTCCGTATTTATTTTTATATTTCATGTCAAACTTAGACAAATCGTTGTCCGCACATCGCATAGCGTCTAATTTAATCACCCATATTTCCAAAACCTAAGTTTTTAAGGTAACTTGGGTGGTATAATACTAAATTTCAGGACCTATTCTATCATCCTATGTGT
Organism: Flexamia atlantica; assembly: GCA_035578135.1. Taxonomy (NCBI): domain Eukaryota; kingdom Metazoa; phylum Arthropoda; class Insecta; order Hemiptera; family Cicadellidae; genus Flexamia; species Flexamia atlantica. The sequence continues at coordinate 90,283 of JAQJVK010000292.1, read as the reverse complement.
ACGTCATGTTGGCAAACCTCCGTATTTATTTTATTTTTCATGTCATACTTTGACAAATCGCTGTCCGCACATCGCAAAGCGACTACTTTAATCAGCCATATTTCCAAAACCCAAGTTTTACGGTAACTTGGGTGGTATAATACAGAAGTTCTGGTCCTATTCTATCATCCTATGTGTACGTCATGTTGGCACACTTCCGTATTTATTTTATTTTTCATGTCATACTTTGACAAATCGCTGTCCGCACATCTCAATGCGACTACTTTAATCAGCCATATTTCCAAAACCTAAGTTTTTACGGTAACTTGGGTGGTATAGTACTAAAGTTCTGGACCTATTCTATCATCCTATGTGTACGTCATGTTGGCACACCTCCGTATTTTTTTTATATTTCGTGTCAAACTTCGACAAATCGCTGTCCGCACATCTCAATGCGACTACTTTAATCAGCCATATTTCCAAAACCTTAGTTTTTACGGTAACTTGGGTGGTATAGTACAGAAGTTCTGGTCCTATTCTATCACCCTATGTGTACGTCATGTATCCACAATTCCGTATTTATTTTTATATTTCATGTCAAACTTAGACAAATCGTTGTCCGCACATCGCATAGCGACTAATTTAATCACCCATATTTCCAAAACCTAAGTTTTTACGGTAACTTGGGTGGTATAGTACTAAAGTTCTGGACCTATTCTATCATCCTATGTGTACGTCATGTTGGCACACCTCCGTATTTTTTTTATATTTCGTGTCAAACTTCGACAAATCGTTGTCCGCACATTGCATAGCGACTAATTTAATCACCCATATTTCCAAAACCTAAGTTTTTACGGTAACTTGGGTGGTATAATACAGAAGTTCTGGTCCTATTCTATCACCCTATGTGTACGTCATGTATCCACATTTCCTTATTTATTTTTATATTTCATGTCAAACTTAGACAAATCGCTGTCCGCACATCTCAATGCGACTAATTTAATCAGCCATATTTCCAAAACCTAAGTTTTTACGGTAACTTGGGTGGTATAGTACTAAAGTTCTAAACCTATTCTATCATCCTATGTGTACGTAATGTTGGCACACCTCCGTATCTATTATTATATTTCATGTCATACTTAGACAAATCTCTGTCCGCACATCTCAATGCGACTACTTTAATCAGCCATATTTCCAAAACCTTAGTTTTTACGGTAACTTAGGTGGTATAATACAGAAGTTCTGGTCCTATTCTATCACCCTATGTGTACGTCATGTTGGCACACCTCCGTATTTATTATTATATTTCATGTCATACTTAGACAAATCGTTGTCCGCACATCGCATAGCGACTAATTTAATCACCCATTTTTCCAAAACCTAAGTTTTTACGGTAACTTGGGAGGTATAATACAGAAGTTCTGGTCCTATTCTATCACCCTATGTGTACGTCATGTATCCACAATTCCGTATTTATTTTTATATTTCATGTCAAACGTAGACAAATCGCTGTCCGCACATCTCAATGCGACTACTTTAATCAGCCATATTTCCAAAACCTAAGTTTTTACGGTAACTTGGGTGGTATAGTACTAAAGTTCTGGACCTATTCTATCATCCTATGTGTACGTAATGTTGGCACACCTCCGTATTTATTTTTATATTTCATGTCAAACTTCGACAAATCGTTGTCCGCACATCACATAGCGACTAATTTAATCACCCATATTTCCAAAACCTAAGTTTTTAAGGTAACTTGGGTGGTATAGTACTAAAGTTCTGGTCCTATTCTTTCATCCTACGTGTACGTAATGTTGGCACACCTCCGTATTTATTTTTATATTTCATGTCAAACTTCGACAAATCGTTGTCCGCACATCACATAGCGACTAATTTAATCACCCATTATTCCAAAACCTAAGTTTTTACGGTAACTTGGGTGGTATAATACAGAAGTTCTGGTCCTATTCTATCACCCTATGTGTACGTCATGTATCCACAATTCCGCATTTTTTTTTATATTTCTTGTCAAACTTAGACAAATCGTTGTCCGCACATCGCATAGCGACTAATTTAATCACCCATATTTCCAAAACCTAAGTTTTTACGGTAACTTGGGTGGTATAGTACTAAAGTTCTGGACCTATTCTATCATCCTATGTGTACGTCATGTTGGCACACCTCCGTATTTATTATTATTTTTCATGTCATACTTTGACAAATCGCTGTCCGCACATCTCAATGCTACTACTTTAATCAGCCATATTTCCAAAACCTTAGTTTTTACGGTAACTTGGGTGGTATAGTACAAAAGTTCTGGTCCTATTCTATCACCCTATGTGTACGTCATGTATCCACAATTCCGTATTTATTTTTATATTTCATGTCAAACTTAGACAAATCGTTGTCCGCACATCGCATAGCGACTAATTTAATCACCCATATTTCCAAAACCTAAGTTTTTACGGTAACTTGGGTGGTATAGTACTAAAGTTCTGGACCTATTCTATCATCCTATGTGTACGTCATGTTGGCACACCTCCGTATTTTTTTTATATTTCGTGTCAAACTTCGACAAATCGTTGTCCGCACATCGCATAGCGACTAATTTAATCACCCATATTTCCAAAACCTAAGTTTTTACGGTAACTTGGGTGGTATAATACAGAAGTTCTGGTCCTATTCTATCACCCTATGTGTACGTCATGTATCCACATTTCCTTATTTATTTTTATATTTCATGTCAAACTTAGACAAATCGCTGTCCGCACATCTCAATGCGACTACTTTAATCAGCCATATTTCCAAAACCTAAGTTTTTACGGTAACTTGGGTGGTATAGTACTAAAGTTCTGGACCTATTCTATCATCCTATGTGTACGTCATGTTGGCACACCTCCGTATTTTTTTTATATTTCGTGTCAAACTTCGACAAATCTCTGTCCGCACATCTCAATGCGACTACTTTAATCAGCCATAATTCCAAAACCTAAGTTTTTACGGTAACTTGGATGGTATAATACAGAAGTTCTGGTCCTATTCTATCACCCTATGTGTACGTCATGTATCCACAATTCCGTATTTATTTTTATATTTCATGTCAAACTTAGACAAATCGTTGTCCGCACATCGCATAGCGTCTAATTTAATCACCCATATTTCCAAAATCTAAGTTTTTAAGGTAACTTGGGTGGTATAGTACTTAAGTTCTGGACCTATTCTATCATCCTATGTGTACGTCATGTTGGCACACCTCCGTATTTTTTTTATATTTCGTGTCAAACTTCGACAAATCTCTGTCCGCACCTCTCAATGCGACTACTTTAATCAGCCATATTTCCAAAACCTAAGTTTTTACGGTAACTTGGGTGGTATAATACAGAAGTTCTGGTCCTATTCTATCACCCTACGTGTACGTAATGTTGGCACACCTCCGTATTTATTATTATATTTCATGTCATACTTAGACAAATCGTTGTCCGCACATCGCATAGCGACTAATTTAATCACCCATATTTCCAAAACCTAAGTTTTTAAGGTAACTTGGGTGGTATAGTACTAAAGTTCTGGTCCTATTCTTTCATCCTACGTGTAAGTCATGCTGACACACTGCCGTATTTATTTTATATTTTATGTCAAACTTAGGTGGATCGCTGTCCACACATCCAAAGCGACTATATTAATCACCCGTATTTCCAAAACCTAAGTTTTGACGGTAACCTGAGTGGTATAATAATATAGTTCTAATCCTATTCTATCACCCTATGTGTACGTCATGTATCCACAATTCCGTATTTATTTTTATATTTCATGTCAAACTTAGACAAATCGTTGTCCGCACATCGCATAGCGACTAATTTAATCACCCATATTTCCAAAACCTAAGTTTTTAAGGTAACTTGGGTGGTATAATACTAAATTTCAGGACCTATTCTATCATCCTATGTGTACGTCATGTTGGCACACTTCCGTATTTATTTTATTTTTCATGTCATACTTTGACAAATCGCTGTCCGCACATCTCAATGCGACTACTTTAATCAGCCATATTTCCAAAACCTACGTTTTTACGGTAACTTGGGTGGTATAATACAGAAGTTCTGGTCCTATTCTATCACCCTACGTGTACGTAATGTTGGCACACATCCGTATTTATTATTATATTTCATGTCATACTTAGACAAATCGTTGTCCGCACATCGCATAGCGACTAATTTAATCACCCATATTTCCAAAACCTAAGTTTTTAAGGTAACTTGGGTGGTATAGTACTAAAGTTCTGGACCTATTCTATCATCCTATGTGTATGTCATGTTGGCACACCTCCGTATTTTTTTATATTTCGTGTCAAACTTCGACAAATCTCTGTCCGCACATCTCAATGCGACTACTTTAATCAGCCATATTTCCAAAACCTAAGTTTTTACGGTAACTTGGGTGGTATAATACAGAAGTTCTGGTCCTATTCTATCACCCTACGTGTACGTAATGTTGGCACACCTCCGTATTTATTATTATATTTCATGTCATACTTAGACAAATCGTTGTCCGCACATCGCATAGCGACTAATTTAATCACCCATATTTCCAAAACCTAAGTTTTTAAGGTAACTTGGGTGGTATAGTACTAAAGTTCTGGTCCTATTCTTTCATCCTACGTGTAAGTCATGCTGACACACTGCCGTATTTATTTTATATTTTATGTCAAACTTAGGTGGATCGCTGTCCACACATCCAAAGCGACTATATTAATCACCCGTATTTCCAAAACCTAAGTTTTGACGGTAACCTGAGTGGTATAATAATATAGTTCTAATCCTATTCTATCACCCAATGTGTACGTCATGTATCCAAAATTCCGTATTTATTTTTATATTTCATGTCAAACTTAGACAAATCGTTGTCCGCACATCGCATAGCGACTAATTTAATAACCCATATTTCCAAAACCTAAGTTTTTACGGTAACTTGGGTGGTATAATACAGAAGTTCTGGTCCTATTCTATCACCCTATGTGTACGTCATGTATCCACAATTCCGTATTTATTTTTATATTTCATGTCAAACTTAGACAAATCGTTGTCCGCAATTCGCATAGCGACTAATTTAATCACCCATATTTCCAAAACCTAAGTTTTTAAGGTAACTTGGGTGGTATAATACTAAATTTCAGGACCTATTCTATCATCCTATGTGTACGTCATGTTGGCACACTTCCGTATTTATTTTATTTTTCATGTCATACTTTGACAAATCGCTGTCCGCACATCTCAATGCGACTACTTTAATCAGCCATATTTCCAAAACCTAAGTTTTTAAGGTAACTTGGGTGGTATAATACTAAATTTCAGGACCTATTCTATCATCCTATGTGTACGTCATGTTGGCACACCTCCGTATTTATTTTTTATTTTTCATGTCATACTTTGACAAATCGCTGTCCGCACATCTCAATGCGACTACTTTAATCAGCCATATTTCCAAAACCTAAGTTTTTACGGTAACTTGGATGGTATAATACAGATGTTATGGTCCTATTCTATCACCCTACGTGTACGTAATGTTGGCACTCCTCCGTATTTATTATTATATTTCCTGTCATACTTAGACAAATCGTTGTCCGCACATCGCATAGCGACAAATTTAATCACCCATATTTCCAAAACCTAAGTTTTTAAGGTAACTTGGGTGGTATAGTACTAAAATTCTGGACCTATTCTATCATCCTATGTGTACGTCATGTTGGCACACCTCCGTATTTTTTTATATTTCGTGTCAAACTTCGACAAATCTCTGTCCGCACATCTCAATGCGACTACTTTAATCAGCCATATTTCCAAAACCTAAGTTTTTACGGTATTTTGGGTGGTATAATACAGAAGTTCTGGTCCTATTCTATCACCCTACGTGTACGTAATGTTGGCACACCTCCGTATTTATTATTATATTTCATGTCATACTTAGACAAATCGTTGTCCGCACATCGCATAGCGACTAATTTAATCACCCATATTTCCAAAACCTAAGTTTTTAAGGTAACTTGGGTGGTATAGTACTAAAGTTCTGGTCCTATTCTTTCATCCTACGTGTACGTCATGCTGACACACTGCCGTATTTATTTTATATTTTATGTCAAACTTAGGTGGATCGCTCTCCACACATCCAAAGCGACTATTTTAATCACCCGTATTTCCAAAACCTAAGTTTTGACGGTAACCTGAGTGGTATAATAATATAGTTCTAATCCTATTCTATCACCCAATGTGTACGTCATGTATCCAAAATTCCGTATTTATTTTTATATTTCATGTCAAACTTAGACAAATCGTTGTCCGCACATCGCATAGCGACTAATTTAATCACCCATATTTCCAAAACCTAAGTTTTTACGGTAACTTGGGTGGTATAATACAGAAGTTCTGGTCCTATTCTATCACCCTATGTATACGTCATGTATCCTCAATTCCGTATTTATTTTTATATTTCATGTCAAACTTAGACAAATCGCTGTCCGCACATCTCAATGCGACTACTTTAATCACCCATATTTCCAAAACCTAAGTTTTTACGGTAACTTGGGTGGTATAGTACTAAAGTTCTGGTCCTATTCTTTCATCCTACGTGTACGTCATGCTGACACACTGCCGTATTTATTTTATATTTTATGTCATACTTAGACAAATCTCTGTCCGCACATCTCAATGCGACTACTTTAATCAGCCATATTTCCAAAACCTAAGTTTTTACGGTAACTTGGGTGGTATAATACAGAAGTTCTGGTCCTATTCTATCACCCTATGTGTACGTCATGTATCCACATTTCCTTATTTATTTTTATATTTCATGTCAAACTTAGACAAATCGCTGTCCGCACATCTCAATGCGACTACTTTAATCAGCCATATTTCCAAAACCTAAGTTTTTACGGTAACTTGGGTGGTATAGTACTAAAGTTCTGGACCTATTCTATCATCCTATGTGTACGTAATGTTGGCACACCTCCGTATCTATTATTATATTTCATGTCATACTTAGACAAATCTCTGTCCGCACATCTCAATGCGACTACTTTAATCAGCCATATTTCCAAAACCTAAGTTTTTACGGTAACTTGGGTGGTATAATACAGAAGTTCTGGTCCTATTCTATCACCTTATGTGTACGTCATGTTGGCACACCTCCGTATTTATTATTATATTTCATGTCATACTTAGACAAATCGTTGTCCGCACATCGCATAGCGACTAATTTAATCACCCATTTTTGCAAAACCTAAGTTTTTACGGTAACTTGGGTGGTATAATACAGAAGTTCTGGTCCTATTCTATCACCCTATGTGTACGTCATGTATCCACAATTCCGTATTTATTTTTATATTTCATGTCAAACTTAGACAAATCGCTGTCCGCACATCTCAATGCGACTACTTTAATCAGCCATATTTATAAAACCTAAGTTTTTACGGTAACTTGGGTGGTATAGTAATAAAGTTCTGGACCTATTCTATCATCCTATGTGTACGTAATGTTGGCACACCTCCGTATTTATTATTATATTTCATGTCATACTTAGACAAATCGTTGTCCGCACATCGCATAGCGACAAATTTAATCACCCATATTTCCAAAACCTAAGTTTTTAAGGTAACTTGGGTGGTATAGTACTAAAGTTCTGGACCTATTCTATCATCCTATGTGTACGTCATGTTGGCACACCTCCGTATTTTTTTATATTTCGTGTCAAACTTCGACAAATCTCTGTCCGCACATCTTAATGCGACTACTTTAATCAGCCATATTTCCAAAACCTACGTTTTTACGGTAACTTGGGTGGTATAATACAGAAGTTCTGGTCCTATTCTATCACCCTACGTGTACGTAATGTTGGCACACATCCGTATTTATTATTATATTTCATGTCATACTTAGACAAATCGTTGTCCGCACATCGCATAGCGACTAATTTAATCACCCATATTTCCAAAACCTAAGTTTTTAAGGTAACTTGGGTGGTATAGTACTAAAGTTCTGGACCTATTCTATCATCCTATGTGTACGTCATGTTGGCACACATCCGTATTTTTTTATATTTCGTGTCAAACTTCGACAAATCTCTGTCCGCACATCTCAATGCGACTACTTTAATCAGCCATATTTCCAAAACCTAAGTTTTTACGGTAACTTGGGTGGTATAATACAGAAGTTCTGGTCCTATTCTATCACCCTACGTGTACGTAATGTTGGCACACCTCCGTATTTATTATTATATTTCATGTCATACTTAGACAAATCGTTGTCCGCACATCGCATAGCGACTAATTTAATCACCCATATTTCCAAAACCTAAGTTTTTAAGGTAACTTGGGTGGTATAGTACTAAAGTTCTGGTCCTATTCTTTCATCCTACGTGTAAGTCATGCTGACACACTGCCGTATTTATTTTATATTTTATGTCAAACTTAGGTGGATCGCTGTCCACACATCCAAAGCAACTATATTAATCACCCGTATTTCCAAAACCTAAGTTTTGACGGTAACCTGAGTGGTATAATAATATAGTTCTAATCCTATTCTATCACCCAATGTGTACGTCATGTATCCAAAATTCCGTATTTATTTTTATATTTCATGTCAAACTTAGACAAATCGTTGTCCGCACATCGCATAGCGACTAATTTAATCACCCATATTTCCAAAACCTAAGTTTTTACGGTAACTTGGGTGGTATAATACAGAAGTTCTGGTCCTATTCTATCACCCTATGTGTACGTCATGTATCCACAATTCCGTATTTATTTTTATATTTCATGTCAAACTTAGACAAATCGTTGTCCGCAATTCGCATAGCGACTAATTTAATCACCCATATTTCCAAAACCTAAGTTTTTAAGGTAACTTGGGTGGTATAATACTAAATTTCAGGACCTATTCTATCATCCTATGTGTACGTCATGTTGGCACACTTCCGTATTTATTTTATTTTTTATGTCATACTTTGACAAATCGCTGTCCGCACATCTCAATGCGACTACTTTAATCAGCCATATTTCCAAAACCTAAGTTTTTAAGGTAACTTGGGTGGTATAATACTAAATTTCAGGACCTATTCTATCATCCTATGTGTACGTCATGTTGGCACACCTCCGTATTTATTTTTTATTTTTCATGTCATACTTTGACAAGTCGCTGTCCGCACATCTCAATGCGACTACTTTAATCAGCCATATTTCCAAAACCTAAGTTTTTACGGTAACTTGGATGGTATAATACAGATGTTATGGTCCTATTCTATCACCCTACGTGTACGTAATGTTGGCACTCCTCCGTATTTATTATTATATTTCATGTCATACTTAGACAAATCGTTGTCCGCACATCGCATAGCGACAAATTTAATCACCCATATTTCCAAAACCTAAGTTTTTAAGGTAACTTGGGTGGTATAGTACTAAAGTTCTGGACCTATTCTATCATCCTATGTGTACGTCATGTTGGCACACCTCCGTATTTTTTTATATTTCGTGTCAAACTTCGACAAATCTCTGTCCGCACATCTCAATGCGACTACTTTAATCAGCCATATTTCCAAAACCTAAGTTTTTACGGTATTTTGGGTGGTATAATACAGAAGTTCTGGTCCTATTCTATCACCCTACGTGTACGTAATGTTGGCACACCTCCGTATTTATTATTATATTTCATGTCATACTTAGACAAATCGTTGTCCGCACATCGCATAGCGACAAATTTAATCACCCATATTTCCAAAACCTAAGTTTTTAAGGTAACTTGGGTGGTATAGTACTAAAGTTCTGGTCCTATTCTTTCATCCTACGTGTACGTCATGCTGACACACTGCCGTATTTATTTTATATTTTATGTCAAACTTAGGTGGATCGCTGTCCACACATCCAAAGCGACTATTTTAATCACCCGTATTTCCAAAACCTAAGTTTTGACGGTAACCTGAGTGGTATAATAATATAGTTCTAATCCTATTCTATCACCCAATGTGTACGTCATGTATCCAAAATTCCGTATTTATTTTTATATTTCATGTCAAACTTAGACAAATCGTTGTCCGCACATCGCATAGCGACTAATTTAATCACCCATATTTCCAAAACCTAAGTTTTTACGGTAACTTGGGTGGTATAATACAGAAGTTCTGGTCCTATTCTATCACCCTATGTATACGTCATGTATCCTCAATTCCGTATTTATTTTTATATTTCATGTCAATCTTAGACAAATCGCTGTCCGCACATCTCAATGCGACTACTTTAATCACCCATATTTCCAAAACCTAAGTTTTTACGGTAACTTGGGTGGTATAGTACTAAAGTTCTGGTCCTATTCTTTCATCCTACGTGTACGTCATGCTGACACACTGCCGTATTTATTTTATATTTAATGTCATACTTAGACAAATCTCTGTCCGCACATCTCAATGCGACTACTTTAATCAGCCATATTTCCAAAACCTAAGTTTTTACGGTAACTTGGGTGGTATAATACAGAAGTTCTGGTCCTATTCTATCACCCTATGTGTACGTCATGTATCCACATTTCCTTATTTATTTTTATATTTCATGTCAAACTTAGACAAATCGCTGTCCGCACATCTCAATGCGACTACTTTAATCAGCCATATTTCCAAAACCTAAGTTTTTACGGTAACTTGGGTGGTATAGTACTAAAGTTCTGGACCTATTCTATCATCCTATGTGTACGTAATGTTGGCACACCTCCGTATCTATTATTATATTTCATGTCATACTTAGACAAATCTATGTCCGCACATCTCAATGCGACTACTTTAATCAGCCATATTTCCAAAACCTAAGTTTTTACGGTAACTTGGGTGGTATAATACAGAAGTTCTGGTCCTATTCTATCACCCTATGTGTACGTCATGTATCCACATTTCCTTATTTATTTTTATATTTCATGTCAAACTTAGACAAATCGCTGTCCGCACACCTCAATGCGACTACTTTAATCAGCCATATTTCCAAAACCTAAGTTTTTACGGTAACTTGGGTGGTATAGTACTAAAGTTCTGGACCTATTCTATCATCCTATGTGTACGTAATGTTGGCACACCTCCGTATCTATTATTATATTTCATGTCATACTTAGACAAATCTCTGTCCGCACATCTCAATGCGACTACTTTAATCAGCCATATTTATAAAACCTAAGTTTTTACGGTAACTTGGGTGGTATAGTAATAAAGTTCTGGACCTATTCTATCATCCTATGTGTACGTAATGTTGGCACACCTCCGTATTTATTATTATATTTCATGTCATACTTAGACAAATCGTTGTCCGCACATCGCATAGCGACTAATTTAATCACCCATATTTCCAAAACCTAAGCTTTTAAGGTAACTTGGGTGGTATAGTACTAAAGTTCTGGTCCTATTCTTTCATCTTACGTGTACGTAATGTTAGCACACCTCCGTATTTATTTTTATATTTCATGTCAAACTTCGACAAATCGTTGTCCGCACATCGCATAGCGACTAATTTAATCACCCATATTTCCAAAACCTAAGTTTTTACGGTAACTTGGGTGGTATAATACAGAAGTTGTGGTCCTATTCTATCACCCTATGTGTACGTCATGTATCCACAATTCCGTATTTATTTTTATATTTCATGTCAAACTTAGACAAATCGCTGTCCGCACATCTCAATGCGACTACTTTAATCAGCCATATTTCCAAAACCTTAGTTTTTACGGTAACTTGGGTGGTATAGTACTAAAGTTCTGGACCTATTCTATCATCCTATGTGTACGTAATGTTGGCACACCTCCGTATCTATTATTATATTTCATGTCATACTTAGACAAATCTCTGTCCGCACATCTCAATGCGACTACTTTTATCAGCCATATTTCCAAAACCTAAGTTTTTAAGGTAACTTGGCTGGTATAGTACTAAAGTTCTGGTCCTATTCTATCACCTTACGTGTACGTAATGTTGGCACACCTCCGTATTTAATATTATATTTCATGTCAAACTTAGACAAATCGTTGTCCGCACATCGCATAGCGACAAATTTAATCACCCATATTTCCAAAACCTATGTTTTTACGGTAACTTAGGTGGTATAGTACTAAAGTTCTGGACCTATTCTATCATCCTATGTGTACGTCATGTTGGCACACCTCCGTATTTTTTTTATATTTCGTGTCAAACTTCGACAAATCTCTGTCCGCACATCTCAATGCGACTACTTTAATCAGCCATAATTCCAAAACCTAAGTTTTTACGGTAACTTGGATGGTATAATACAGAAGTTCTGGTCCTATTCTATCACCCTACGTGTACGTAATGTTGGCACACCTCCGTATTCATTATTATATTTCATGTCATACTTAGACAAATCGTTGTCCGCACATCGCATAGCGACTAATTTAATCACCCATATTTCCAAAACCTAAGTTTTTAAGGTAACTTGGGTGGTATAGTACTAAAGTTCTGGTCCTATTCTTTCATCCTACGTGTAAGTCATGCTGACACACTGCCGTATTTATTTTATATTTTATGTCAAACTTAGGTGGATCGCTGTCCACACATCCAAAGCGACTATATTAATCACCCGTATTTCCAAAACCTAAGTTTTGACGGTAACCTGAGTGGTATAATAATATAGTTCTAATCCTATTCTATCACCCAATGTGTACGTCATGTATCCAAAATTCCGTATTTATTTTTATATTTCATGTCAAACTTAGACAAATCGTTGTCCGCACATCGCATAGCGACTAATTTAATCACCCATATTTCCAAAACCTAAGTTTTTACGGTAACTTGGGTGGTATAATACAGAAGTTCTGGTCCTATTCTATCACCCTATGTGTACGTCATGTATCCACAATTCCGTATTTATTTTTATATTTCATGTCAAACTTAGACAAATCGTTGTCCGCAATTCGCATAGCGACTAATTTAATCACCCATATTTCCAAAACCTAAGTTTTTAAGGTAACTTGGGTGGTATAATACTAAATTTCAGGACCTATTCTATCATCCTATGTGTACGTCATGTTGGCACACTTCCGTATTTATTTTATTTTTCATGTCATACTTTGACAAATCGCTGTCCGCACATCTCAATGCGACTACTTTAATCAGCCATATTTCCAAAACCTAAGTTTTTAAGGTAACTTGGGTGGTATAATACTAAATTTCAGGACCTATTCTATCATCCTATGTGTACGTCATGTTGGCACACCTCCGTATTTATTTTTTATTTTTCATGTCATACTTTGACAAATCGCTGTCCGCACATCTCAATGCGACTACTTTAATCAGCCATATTTCTAAACCTAAGTTTTTACGGTAACTTGGGTGGTATAATACAGAAGTTATGGTCCTATTCTATCACCCTACGTGTACGTAATGTTGGCACACCTCCGTATTTATTATTATATTTCATGTCATACTTAGACAAATCGTTGTCCGCACATCGCATAGCGACAAATTTAATCACCCATATTTCCAAAACCTAAGTTTTTAAGGTAACTTGGGTGGTATAGTACTAAAGTTCTGGACCTATTCTATCATCCTATGTGTACGTCATGTTGGCACACCTCCGTATTTATTTTTTATTTTTCATGTCATACTTTGACAAATCGCTGTCCGCACATCTCAATGCGACTACTTTAATCAGCCATATTTCCTAAACCTAAGTTTTTACGGTAACTTGGGTGGTATAATACAGAAGTTATGGTCCTATTCTATCATCCTATGTGTACGTCATGTTGGCACACTTCCGTATTTATTTTATTTTTCATGTCATACTTTGACAAATTGCTGTCCGCACATCTCAATGCGGCTACTTTAATCACCCATATTTCCAAAACCTAAGTTTTTAAGGTAACTTGGGTGGTATAGTACTAAAGTCCTGGACCTATTCTATCATCCTATGTGTACGTCATGTTGGCACACCTCCGTATTTTTTTATATTTCGTGTCAAACTTCGACAAATCTCTGTCCGCACATCTCAATGCGACTACTTTAATCAGCCATATTTCCAAAACCTAAGTTTTTACGGTAACTTGGGTGGTATAATACAGAAGTTCTGGTCCTATTCTATCACCCTACGTGTACGTAATGTTGGCACACCTCCGTATTTATTATTATATTTCATGTCATACTTAGACAAATCGTTGTCCGCACATCGCATAGCGACTAATTTAATCACCCATATTTCCAAAACCTAAGTTTTTAAGGTAACTTGGGTGGTATAGTACTAAAGTTCTGGACCTATTCTATCATCCTATGTGTACGTCATGTTGGCACACCTCCGTATTTTTTTTATATTTCGTGTCAAACTTCGACAAATCTCTGTCCGCACATCTCAATGCGACTACTTTAATCAGCCATAATTCCAAAACCTAAGTTTTTACGGTAACTTGGATGGTATAATACAGAAGTTCTGGTCCTATTCTATCACCCTACGTGTACGTAATGTTGGCACACCTCCGTATTCATTATTATATTTCATGTCATACTTAGACAAATCGTTGTCCGCACATCGCATAGCGACTAATTTAATCACCCATATTTCCAAAACCTAAGTTTTTAAGGTAACTTGGGTGGTATAGTACTAAAGTTCTGGTCCTATTCTTTCATCCTACGTGTAAGTCATGCTGACACACTGCCGTATTTATTTTATATTTTATGTCAAACTTAGGTGGATCGCTGTCCACACATCCAAAGCGACTATATTAATCACCCGTATTTCCAAAACCTAAGTTTTGACGGTAACCTGAGTGGTATAATAATATAGTTCTAATCCTTTTCTATCACCCAATGTGTACGTCATGTATCCAAAATTCCGTATTTATTTTTATATTTCATGTCAAACTTAGACAAATCGTTGTCCGCACATCGCATAGCGACTAATTTAATCACCCATATTTCCAAAACCTAAGTTTTTACGGTAACTTGGGTGGTATAATACAGAAGTTCTGGTCCTATTCTATCACCCTATGTGTACGTCATGTATCCACAATTCCGTATTTATTTTTATATTTCATGTCAAACTTAGACAAATCGTTGTCCGCAATTCGCATAGCGACTAATTTAATCACCCATATTTCCAAAACCTAAGTTTTTAAGGTAACTTGGGTGGTATAATACTAAATTTCAGGACCTATTCTATCATCCTATGTGTACGTCATGTTGGCACACTTCCGTATTTATTTTATTTTTCATGTCATACTTTGACAAATCGCTGTCCGCACATCTCAATGCGACTACTTTAATCAGCCATATTTCCAAAACCTAAGTTTTTAAGGTAACTTGGGTGGTATAATACTAAATTTCAGGACCTATTCTATCATCCTATGTGTACGTCATGTTGGCACACCTCCGTATTTATTTTTTATTTTTCATGTCATACTTTGACAAATCGCTGTCCGCACATCTCAATGCGACTACTTTAATCAGCCATATTTCCTAAACCTAAGTTTTTACGGTAACTTGGGTGGTATAATACAGAAGTTATGGTCCTATTCTATCACCCTACGTGTACGTAATGTTGGCACACCTCCGTATTTATTATTATATTTCATGTCATACTTAGACAAATCGTTGTCCGCACATCGCATAGCGACAAATTTAATCACCCATATTTCCGAAACCTAAGTTTTTAAGGTAACTTGGGTGGTATAGTACTAAAGTTCTGGACCTATTCTATCATCCTATGTGTACGTCATGTTGGCACACCTTCGTATTTTTTATATTTTTTGTCAAACTTCGACAAATCTCTGTCCGCACATCTCAATGCGACTACTTTAATCAGCCATATTTCCAAAACCTAAGTTTTTACGGTAACTTGGATGGTATAATACAGAAGTTCTGGTCCTATTCTATCACCCTACGTGTACGTAATGTTGGCACACCTCCGTATTTATTATTATATTTCATGTCATACTTAGACAAATCGTTGTCCGCACATCGCATAGCGACTAATTTAATCACCCATATTTCCAAAACCTAAGTTTTTAAGGTAACTTGGGTGGTATAGTACTAAAGTTCTGGACCTATTCTATCATCCTATGTGTACGTCATGTTGGCACACCTCCGTATTTTTTTTATATTTCGTGTCAAACTTCGACAAATCTCTGTCCGCACCTCTCAATGCGACTACTTTAATCAGCCATATTTCCAAAACCTAAGTTTTTACGGTAACTTGGGTGGTATAATACAGAAGTTCTGGTCCTATTCTATCACCCTACGTGTACGTAATGTTGGCACACCTCCGTATTTATTATTATATTTCATGTCATACTTAGACAAATCGTTGTCCGCACATCGCATAGCGACTAATTTAATCACCCATATTTCCAAAACCTAAGTTTTTAAGGTAACTTGGGTGGTATAGCACTAAAGTTCTGGTCCTATTCTTTCATCCTACGTGTAAGTCATGCTGACACACTGCCGTATTTATTTTATATTTTATGTCAAACTTAGGTGGATCGCTGTCCACACATCCAAAGCGACTATATTAATCACCCGTATTTCCAAAACCTAAGTTTTGACGGTAACCTGAGTGGTATAATAATATAGTTCTAATCCTATTCTATCACCCAATGTGTACGTCATGTATCCAAAATTCCGTATTTATTTTTATATTTCATGTCAAACTTAGACAAATCGTTGTCCGCACATCGCATAGCGACTAATTTAATCACCCATATTTCCAAAACCTAAGTTTTTACGGTAACTTGGGTGGTATAATACAGAAGTTCTGGTCCTATTCTATCACCCTATGTGTACGTCATGTATCCACAATTCCGTATTTATTTTTATATTTCATGTCAAACTTAGACAAATCGTTGTCCGCACATCGCATAGCGACTAATTTAATCACCCATATTTCCAAAACCTAAGTTTTTAAGGTAACTTGGGTGGTATAATACTAAATTTCAGGACCTATTCTATCATCCTATGTGTACGTCATGTTGGCACACTTCCGTATATATTTTATTTTTCATGTCATACTTTGACAAATTGCTGTCCGCACATCTCAATGCGGCTACTTTAATCACCCATATTTCCAAAACCTAAGTTTTTAAGGTAACTTGGGTGGTATAGTACTAAAGTCCTGGACCTATTCTATCATCCTATGTGTACGTCATGTTGGCACACCTCCGTATTTTTTTATATTTCGTGTCAAACTTCGACAAATCTCTGTCCGCACATCTCAATGCGACTACTTTAATCAGCCATATTTCCAAAACCTAAGTTTTTACGGTAACTTGGGTGGTATAATACAGAAGTTCTGGTCCTATTCTATCACCCTACGTGTACGTAATGTTGGCACACCTCCGTATTTATTATTATATTTCATGTCATACTTAGACAAATCGTTGTCCGCACATCGCATAGCGACTAATTTAATCACCCATATTTCCAAAACCTAAGTTTTTAAGGTAACTTGGGTGGTATAGTACTAAAGTTCTGGTCCTATTCTTTCATCCTACGTGTACGTCATGCTGACACACTGCCGTATTTATTTTATATTTTATGTCAAACTTAGGTGGATCGCTCTCCACACATCCAAAGCGACTATTTTAATCACCCGTATTTCCAAAACCTAAGTTTTGACGGTAACCTGAGTGGTATAATAATATAGTTCTAATCCTATTCTATCACCCAATGTGTACGTCATGTATCCAAAATTCCGTATTTATTTTTATATTTCATGTCAAACTTAGACAAATCGTTGTCCGCACATCTCAATGCGACTACTTTAATCAGCCATATTTCCTAAACCTAAGTTTTTACGGTAACTTAGGTGGTATAATACAGAAGTTCTGGTCCTATTCTATCATCCTATGTGTACGTAATGTTAGCACACCTCCGTATTTATTATTATATTTCATGTCATACTTAGACAAATCGTTGTCCGCACATCGCATAGCGACTAATTTAATCACCCATATTTCCAAAACCTAAGTTTTTAAGGTAACTTGGGTGGTATAGTACTAAAGTTCTGGTCCTATTCTTTCATCCTACGTGTACGTAATGTTGGCACACCTCCGTATTTATTTTTATATTTCATGTCAAACTTCGACAAATCGTTGTCCGCACATCGCATAGCGACTAATTTAATCACCCATATTTCCAAAACCTAGGTTTTTATGGTAACTTGGGTGGTATAATACAGAAGTTCTGGTCCTATTCTATCACCCTATGTGTACGTCATGTATCCACAATTCCGTATTTATTTTTATATTTCATGTCAAACTTAGACAAATCGCTGTCCGCACATCTCAATGCGACTACTTTAATCAGCCATATTTCCAAAACCTAAGTTTTTAAGGTAACTTGGGTGGTATAGTACTAAAGTTCTGGTCCTATTCTATCACCCTACGTTTACGTAATGTTGGCACACCTCCGTATTTATTATTATATTTCATGTCAAACTTAGACAAATCGTTGTCCGCACATCGCATAGCGACTAATTTAATCACCCATATTTCCAAAACCTAAGTTTTTACGGTAACTTGGGTGGTATAGTACTAAAGTTCTGGACCTATTCTATCATCCTATGTGTACGTCATGTTGGCACACCTCCGTATTTTTTTTATATTTCGTGTCAAACTTCGACAAATCTCTGTCCGCACATCTCAATGCGACTACTTTAATCAGCCATATTTCCAAAACCTAAGTTTTTACGGTAACTTGGGTGGTATAATACAGAAGTTCTGGTCCTATTCTATCACCCTACGTGTACGTAATGTTGGCACACCTCCGTATTTATTATTATATTTCATGTCATACTTAGACAAATCGTTGTCCGCACATCTCAATGCGACTAATTTAATCAGCCATATTTCCGAAACCTAAAATTTTACGGTAACTTGGGTGGTATAATACAGAAGTTCTGGTGTCATTCTATCACCCTATGTGTACGTCATGTATCCACAATTCCGTATTTATTTTTATATTTCATGTCAAACTTAGACAAATCGTTGTCCGCACATCGCATAGCGTCTAATTTAATCACCCATATTTCCAAAACCTAAGTTTTTAAGGTAACTTGGGTGGTATAGTACTAAAGTTCTGGACCTATTCTATCATCCTATGTGTACGTCATGTTGGCACACCTCCGTATTTTTTTATATTTCGTGTCAAACTTCGACAAATCTCTGTCCGCACATCTCAATGCGACTACTTTAATCAGCCATATTTCCAAAACCTAAGTTTTTACGGTAACTTGGGTGGTATAATACAGAAGTTCTGGTCCTATTCTATCACCCTACGTGTACGTAATGTTGGCACACCTCCGTATTTATTATTATATTTCAAGTCATACTTAGACAAATCGTTGTCCGCACATCGCATAGCGACTAATTTAATCACCCATATTTCCAAAACCTAAGTTTTTAAGGTAACTTGGGTGGTATAGTACTAAAGTTCTGGTCCTATTCTTTCATTCTACGTGTACGTCATGCTGACACACTGCCGTATTTATTTTATATTATATGTCAAACTTAGGTGGATCGCTGTCCACACATCCAAAGCGACTATTTTAATCACCCGTATTTCCAAAACCTAAGTTTTGACGGTAACCTGAGTGGTATAATAATATAGTTCTAATCCTATTCTATCACCCAATGTGTACGTCATGTATCCAAAATTCCGTATTTATTTTTATATTTCATGTCAAACTTAGACAAATCGTTGTCCGCACATCTCAATGCGACTACCTTAATCAGCCATATTTCCAAAACCTAAGTTTTTACGGTAACTTGGTCGGTATAATACAGAAGTTCTGGTCCTATTCTATCACCCTACGTGTACGTAATGTATCCAAAATTCCGTATTTATTTTATATTTCATGTCAAACTTAGACAAATCGTTGTCCGTACATCGCATAGCGACTAATTTAATCACCCATATTTCCAAAACCTAAGTTTTTAAGGTAACTTGGGTGGTGTAGTACTAAAGTTCTGGACCTATTCTATCATACTATGTGTACGTCATGTTGGCACACCTCCGTATTTTTTTTATATTTCGTGTCAAACTTCGACAAATCTCTGTCCGCACATCTCAATGCGACTACTTTAATCAGCCATATTTCCAAAACCTAAGTTTTTACGGTAACTTGGGTGGTATAATACAGAAGTTCTGGTCCTATTCTATCACCCTACGTGTACGTAATGTTGGCACACCTCCGTATTTATTTTTATATTTCATGTCAAACTTAGACAAATCGTTGTCCGCACATCGCATAGCGACTAATTTAATCACGCATATTTTCAAAACATAAGTTTTTTCGGTAACTTGGGTGGTATAGTACTAAAGTTCTGGACCTATTCTATCATCCTATGTGTACGTAATGTTAGCACACCTCCGTATTTATTATTATATTTCATGTCATACTTAGACAAATCGTTGTCCGCACATCGCATAGCGACTAATTTAATCACCCATATTTCCAAAACCTAAGTTTTTAACGTAACTTGGGTGGTATAGTACTAAAGTTCTGGTCCTATTCTTTCATCCTACGTGTACGTAATGTTGGCACACCTCCGTATTTATTTTTATATTTCATGTCAAACTTCGACAAATCGTTGTCCGCACATCGCATAGCGACTAATTTAATCACCCATATTTCCAAAACCTAAGTTTTTACGGTAACTTGGGTGGTATAATACAGAAGTTCTGGTCCTATTCTATCACCCTATGTGTACGTCATGTATCCACAATTCCGTATTTATTTTTATATTTCATGTCAAACTTAGACAAATCGCTGTCCGCACATTTAAATGCGACTAATTTAATCAGCCATATTTCCAAAACCTAAGTTTTTAAGGTAACTTGGGTGGTATAGTACTAAAGTTCTGGTCCTATTCTATCACCCTACGTGTACGTAATGTTGGCACACCTCCGTATTTATTATTATATTTCATGTCAAACTTACCTTAAAAACTTAGGTTTTGGAAATATGGGTGATTAAATTAGTCGCTATGCGATGTGCGGACAACGATTTGTCTAAGTTTGACATGAAATATAAAAATAAATACGGAATTGTGGATACATGACGTACACATAGGGTGATAGAATAGGACCAGAACTTCTTTATTATACCACCCAAGTTACCGTAAAAACTTAGGTTTTGGAAATATGGCTGATTAAAGTAGTCGCATTGAGATGTGCGGACAGCGATTTGTCAAAGTATGACATGAAAAATAAAATAAATACGGAAGTGTGCCAACATGACGTACACATAGGATGATAGAATAGGTCCTGAAATTTAGTATTATACCACCCAAGTTACCTTAAAAACTTAGGTTTTGGAAATATGGGTGATTAAATTAGTCGCTATGCGATGTGCGGACAACGATTTGTCTAAGTTTGACATGAAATATAATAATAAATACGGAGGTGTTCCAACATTACGTACACATAGGGTGATAGAATAGGACCAGAACTTCTGTATTATACCACCCAAGTTACCGTAAAAACTTAGGTTTTGGAAATATGGGTGATTAAATTAGTCGCATTGAGATGTGCGGACAGCGATTTGTCTAAGTTTGACATGAAATATAAAAATAAATACGGAATTGTGGATACATGACGTACACATAAGGTGATAGAATAGGACCAGACATTCTGTATTATACCACCCAAGTTACCGTAAAAACTTAGGTTTTGGAAATATGGGTGATTAAATTAGTCGCTATGCGATGTGCGGACAACGATTTGTCTAAGTTTGACATGAAATATAAAAATAAATACGGAATTTTGGATACATGACGTACACATTGGGTGATAGAATAGGATTAGAACTATATTATTATACCACTCAGGTTACCGTCAAAACTTAGGTTTTGGAAATACGGGTGATTAAAATAGTCGCTTTGAATGTGTGGACAGCGATCCACCTAAGTTTGACATAAAATATAAAATAAATACGGCAGTGTGTCAGCATGACGTACACGTAGGATGAAAGAATAGGACCAGAAATTTAGTACTATACCACCCAAGTTACCTTAAAAACTTAGGTTTTGGAAATATGGGTGATTAAATTAGTCGCTATGCGAAGTGCGGACAACGATTTGTCTAAGTATGACATGAAATATAATAATAAATACGGAGGTGTGCCAACATTACGTACACGTAGGGTGATAGAATAGGACCAGAAATTCTGTATTATACCACCCAAGTTACCGTAAAAACTTAGGTTTTGGAAATATGGCTGATTAAAGTAGTCGCATTGAGATGTGCGGACAGAGATTTGTCGAAGTTTGACACGAAATATAAAAAAAATACGGAGGTGTGCCAACATGACGTACACATAGGATGATAGAATAGGACCAGAACTTCTGTATTATACCACCCAAGTTACCCTAAAAACTTAGGTTTTGGAAATATGGGTGATTAAATTAGTCGCTATGCGATGTGAGGACAGCGATTTGTCAAAGTTTGACACGAAATATAAAAAAAATACGGAAGTGTACCAACATGACGTACACATAGGATGAAAGAATAGGACGAGAACTTTAGTACTATACCACCCAAGTTACCGTAAAAACTTAGGTTTTGGAAATATGGCTGATTAAAGTAGTCGCATTGAGATGTGCGGACAGAGATTTGTCGAAGTTTGACACGAAATATAAAAAAAATACGGAGGTGTGCCAACATGACGTACACATAGGATGATAGAATAGGTCCAGAACTTTAGTACTATACTACCCAAGTTACCTTAAAAACTTAGGTTTTGGAAATACGGGTGATTAAAATAGTCGCATTGAGATGTGCGGACAGCGATTTGTCAAAAAATGACATGAAATATAAAAATAAATACGGAATTGTGGATACATGACATCCACATAGGGTGATAAAATAGGACCAGAAATTTAGTATTATACCACCCAAGTTACCTTAAAAACTTAGGTTTTGGAAATATGGGTGAATTAATTAGTCGCTATGCGATGTGCGGACAACGATTTGTCTAAGTATGACATGAAATATAATAATAAATACGGAGGTGTGCCAACATTACGTACACGTAGGGTGATAGAATAGGACCAGAACTTCTGTATTATACCACCCAAGTTACCTTAAAAACTTAGGTTTTGGAAATATGGGTGATTAAATTAGTCGCTATGCGATGTGCGGACAACGATTTGTCTAAGTATGACATGAAATATAATAATAAATACGGAGGTGTGTCAAACTTTGACAAATCGTTGTCCGCACATCTCAATGCGACTACTTTAATCACCCATATTTCCAAAACCTAAGTTTTTACGGTAACTTGGGTGGTATAGTACTACAGTTCTGGACCTATTCTATCATCCTATGTGTACGTCATGTTGGCACACCTCCGTATTTTTTTTATATTTCGTGTCAAACTTCGACAAATCTCTGTCCGCACATCTCAATGCGACTACTTTAATCAGCCATATTTCCAAAACCTAAGTTTTTACGGTAACTTGGGTGGTATAATACAGAAGTTCTGGTCCTATTCTATCACCCTATGTGTACGTAATGTTGGCACACCTCCGTATTTATTATTATATTTCATGTCAAACTTAGACAAATCGTTGTCCGCACATCGCATATCGACTAATTTAATCACCCATATTTCCAAAACCTAAGTTTTTAAAGTAACTTGGGTGGTATAATACTAAATTTCAGGACCTATTCTATCATCCTATGTGTACGTCATGTTGCCACACTTCCGTATTTATTTTATTTTTCATGTCATACTTTGACAAATCGCTGTCCGCACATCTCAATGCGATTACTTTAATCAGCCATATTTCCAAAACCTAAGTTTTTACGGTAACTTGGGTGGTATAATACAGAAGTTCTGGTCCTATTCTATCACCCTATGTGTACGTCATGTATCCACAATTCCGTATTTATTTTTATATTTCATGTCAAACTTCGACAAATCGCTGTCCGCACATCGCATAGCGACTAATTTAATCACCCATATTTCCAAAACCTAAGTTTTTAAGGTAACTTGGGTGGTATAATACTACATTTCAGGACCTATTCTATCATCCTATGTGTACGTCATGTTGGCACACTTCCGTATTTATTTTATTTTTCATGTCATACTTTGACAAATCGCTGTCCGCACATGTCAATGCGACTACTTTAATCAGCCATATTTCCAAAACCTAAGTTTTTACGGTAACTTGGGTGGTATAATACAGAAGTTCTGGTCCTATTCTATCACCCTACGTGTACGTAATGTTGGCACATCTCCGTATTTATTATTATATTTCATATCATACTTAGACAAATCGTTGTCCGCACATCGCATAGCGACTAATTTAATCACCCATATTTCCAAAACCTACTTTTTTAAGGTAACTTGGGTGGTATAGTACTAAAGTTCTGGTCCTATTCTATCACCCTACGTGTACGTTATGTTGGCACACCTCCGTATTTATTTTTATATTTCATGTCAAACTTAGACAAATCGTTGTCCGCACATCGCATAGCGACTAATTTAATCACCCATATTTCCAAAACCTAAGTTTTTACGGTAACTTGGGTGGTATAGTACTAAAGTTCTGGACCAATTCTATCATCCTATGTGTACGTCATGTTGGCACACCTCCGTATTTTTTTATGTTTCGTGTCAAACCTCGACAAATCGTTGTCCGCACATCGCATAGCGACTAATTTAATCACCCATATATCCAAAACCTAAGATTTTAAGGTAACTTGGGTGGTATAGTACAGAAGTTCTGCTCCTATTCTATCACCCTATGTGTACGTCATGTATCCACAATTCCGTATTTATTTTCATATTTCATGTCAAACTTAGACAAATCGTTGTCCCTACATCGCATAGCGACTAATTTAATCACCCATATTTCCAAAACCTAAGTTTTTACGGTAACTTGGGTGGTATAATACAGAAGTTCTGGACCTATTCTATCACCCTATGTGTACGTCATGTATCCACAATTCCGTATTTATTTTTATATTTCGTGTCAAACTTCGACAAATCTCTGTCCGCACATCTCAATGCGACTACTTTAATCAGCCATATTTCCAAAACCTAAGTTTTTACGGTAACTTGGGTGGTATAATACAGAAGTTCTGGTCCTATTTCATCACCCTACGTGTACGTCATGCTGACACACTGCCGTATTTATTTTATATTTTATGTCAAACTTAGGTGGATCACTGTCCACACATCCAAAGCGACTATTTTAATTACCCGTATTTCAAAAACCTAAGTTTTTAAGGTAACTTGGGTGGTATAGTACTAAATTTCAGGACCTATTCTATCATCCTATGTGTACGTCATGTTGGCACACCTCCGTATTTTTTTTATATTTCGTGTCAAACTTCGACAAATCTCTGTCCGCACATCTCAATGCGACTACTTTAATCAGCCATATTTCCAAAACCTAAGTTTTTACGGTAACTTGGGTGGTATAATACATAAGTTCTGGTCCTATTCTATCACCCTACGTGTACGTAATGTTGGCACTACTCCGTATTTATTATTATATTTCATGTCATACTTAGACAAATCGTTGTCCGCACATCGCATAGCGACTAATTTAATCACCCATATTTCCAAAACCTAAGTTTTTAAGGTAACTTGGGTGGTATAGTACTAAAGTTCTGGTCCTATTCTTACATCCTACGTGTACGTCATGTATCCACAATTCAGTATTTATTTTTATATTTCATGTCAAACTTAGACAAATCGTTGTCCGCACATCGCATAGCGACTAATTTAATCACCCATATTTCCAAAACCTAAGTTTTTACGGTAACTTGGGTGGTATAATACAGAAGTTCTGGTCCTATTCTATCACCCTATGTGTACGTCATGTATCCACAATTCCGTATTTATTTTTATATTTCATGTCAAACTTAGACAAATCGTTGTCCGCACATCGCATAGCGACTAATTTAATCACCCATATTTCCAAAACCTAAGTTTTTACGGTAACTTGGGTGGTATAATACAGACGTTCTGGTCCTATTCTATCACCCTATGTGTACGTAATGTTGGCACACCTCCGTATTTATTATTATATTTCATGTCAAACTTAGACAAATCGTTGTCCGCACATCGCATATCGACTAATTTAATCACCCATATTTCCAAAACCTAAGTTTTTAAAGTAACTTGGGTGGTATAATACTAAATTTCAGGACCTATTCTATCATCCTATGTGTACGTCATGTTGCCACACTTCCGTATTTATTTTATTTTTCATGTCATACTTTGACAAATCGCTGTCCGCACATCTCAATGCGATTACTTTAATCAGCCGTATTTCCAAAACCTAAGTTTTTACGGTAACTTGGGTGGTATAATACAGAGGTTCTGGTCCTATTCTATCACCCTATGTGTACGTCATGTATCCACAATTCCGTATTTATTTTTATATTTCATGTCAAACTTCGACAAATTCGCTGTCCGAACATCGCATAGCGACTAATTTAATCACCCATATTTCCAAAACCTAAGTTTTTAAGGTAACTTGGGTGGTATAATACTAAATTTCAGGACCTATTCTATCATCCTATGTGTACGTCATGTTGGCACACTTCCGTATTTATTTTATTTTTCATGTCATACTTTGACAAATCGCTGTCCGCACATCTCAATGCGACTACTTTAATCAGCCATATTTCCAAAACCTAAATTTTTACGGTAACTTGGGTGGTCTAATACAGAAGTTCTGGTCCTATTTCATCACCCTACGTGTACGTCATGCTGACACACTGCCGTATTTATTTTATATTTTATGTCAAACTTAGGTGGATCACTGTCCACACATCCAAAGCGACTATTTTAATCACCCATATTTCCAAAACCTAAGTTTTTAAGGTAACTTGGGTGGTATAATACTAAATTTCAGGACCTATTCTATCATCCTATGTGTACGTCATGTTGGCACACCTCCGTATTTTTTTTATATTTCGTGTCAAACTTCGACAAATCTCTGTCCGCACATCTCAATGCGACTACTTTAATCAGCCATATTTCCAAAACCTAAGTTTTTACGGTAACTTGGGTGGTATAATACATAAGTTCTGGTCCTATTCTATCACCCTACGTGTACGTAATGTTGGCACTACTCCGTATTTATTATTATATTTCATGTCATACTTAGACAAATCGTTGTCCGCACATCGCATAGCGACTAATTTAATCACCCATATTTCCAAAACCTAAGTTTTTAAGGTAACTTGGGTGGTATAGTACTAAAGTTCTGGTCCTATTCTTACATCCTACGTGTACGTCATGTATCCACAATTCAGTATTTATTTTTATATTTCATGTCAAACTTAGACAAATCGTTGTCCGCACATCGCATAGCGACTAATTTAATCACCCATATTTCCAAAACCTAAGTTTTTACGGTAACTTGGGTGGTATAATACAGAAGTTCTGGTCCTATTCTATCACCCTATGTGTACGTCATGTATCCACAATTCCGTATTTATTTTTATATTTCATGTCAAACTTAGACAAATCGTTGTCCGCACATCGCATAGCGACTAATTTAATCACCCATATTTCCAAAACCTAAGTTTTTACGGTAACTTGGGTGGTATAATACAGAAGTTCTGGTCCTATTCTATCACCCTATGTGTACGTAATGTTGGCACACCTCCGTATTTATTATTATATTTCATGTCAAATTAGACAAATCGTTGTCCGCACATCGCATATCGACTAATTTAATCACCCATATTTCCAAAACCTAAGTTTTTAAAGTAACTTGGGTGGTATAATACTAAATTTCAGGACCTATTCTATCATCCTATGTGTACGTCATGTTGCCACACTTCCGTATTTATTTTATTTTTCATGTCATACTTTGACAAATCGCTGTCCGCACATCTCAATGCGATTACTTTAATCAGCCGTATTTCCAAAACCTAAGTTTTTACGGTAACTTGGGTGGTATAATACAGAAGTTCTGGTCCTATTCTATCACCCTATGTGTACGTCATGTATCCACAATTCCGTATTTATTTTTATATTTCATGTCAAACTTCGACAAATTCGCTGTCCGAACATCGCATAGCGACTAATTTAATCACCCATATTTCCAAAACCTAAGTTTTTAAGGTAACTTGGGTGGTATAATACTAAATTTCAGGACCTATTCTATCATCCTATGTGTACGTCATGTTGGCACACTTCCGTATTTATTTTATTTTTCATGTCATACTTTGACAAATCGCTGTCCGCACATCTCAATGCGACTACTTTAATCAGCCATATTTCCAAAACCTAAATTTTTACGGTAACTTGGGTGGTCTAATACAGAAGTTCTGGTCCTATTTCATCACCCTACGTGTACGTCATGCTGACACACTGCCGTATTTATTTTATATTTTATGTCAAACTTAGGTGGATCACTGTCCACACATCCAAAGCGACTATTTTAATCACCCATATTTCCAAAACCTAAGTTTTTAAGGTAACTTGGGTGGTATAATACTAAATTTCAGGACCTATTCTATCATCCTATGTGTACGTCATGTTGGCATACTTCCGTATTTATTTTATTTTTCATGTCATACTTTGACAAATCGCTGTCCGCACATCTCAATGCGACTACTTTAATCAGCCATATTTCCAAAACCTAAGTTTTTACGGTAACTTGGGTGGTATAATACAGAAGTTCTGGTCCTATTCTATCACCCTACGTGTACGTAATGTTGGCACATCTCCGTATTTATTATTATATTTCATATCATACTTAGACAAATCGTTGTCCGCTCATCGCATAGCGACTAATTTAATCACCCATATTTCCAAAACCTAAGTTTTTAAGGTAACTTGGGTGGTATAGTACTAAAGTTCTGGTCCTATTCTATCACCCTACGTGTACGTAATGTTGGCACACCTCCGTATTTATTTTTATATTTCATGTCAAACTTAGACAAATCGTTGTCCGCACATCGCATAGCGACTAATTTAATCACCCATATTTCCAAAACCTAAGTTTTTACGGTAACTTGGGTGGTATAGTACTAAAGTTCTGGACCTATTCTATCATCCTATGTGTACGTCATGTTGGCACACCTCCGTATTTTTTTATGTTTCGTGTCAAACCTCGACAAATCGTTGTCCGCACATCGCATAGCGACTAATTTAATCACCCATATATCCAAAACCTAAGATTTTAAGGTAACTTGGGTGGTATAGTACAGAAGTTCTGCTCCTATTCTATCACCCTATGTGTACGTCATGTATCCACAATTCCGTATTTATTTTCATATTTCATGTCAAACTTAGACAAATCGTTGTCCGCACATCGCATAGCGACTAATTTAATCACCCATATTTCCAAAACCTAAGTTTTTACGGTAACTTGGGTGGTATAATACAGAAGTTCTGGACCTATTCTATCACCATATGTGTACGTCATGTATTCACAATTCCGTATTTATTTTTATATTTCGTGTCAAACTTCGACAAATCTCTGTCCGCACATCTCAATGCGACTACTTTAATCAGCCATATTTCCAAAACCTAAGTTTTTACGGTAACTTGGGTGGTATAATACAGAAGTTCTGGTCCTATTTCATCACCCTACGTGTACGTCATGCTGACACACTGCCGTATTTATTTTATATTTTATGTCAAACTTAGGTGGATCACTGTCCACACATCCAAAGCGACTATTTTAATCACCCGTATTTCAAAAACCTAAGTTTTTAAGGTAACTTAGGTGGTATAGTACTAAATTTCAGGACCTATTCTATCATCCTATGTGTACGTCATGTTGGCACACCTCCGTATTTTTTTTATTTTTCGTGTCAAACTTCGACAAATCTCTGTCCGCACATCTCAATGCGACTACTTTAATCAGCCATATTTCCAAAACCTAAGTTTTTACGGTAACTTGGGTGGTATAATACATAAGTTCTGGTCCTATTCTATCACCCTACGTGTACGTAATGTTGGCACTACTCCGTATTTATTATTATATTTCATGTCATACTTAGACAAATCGTTGTCCGCACATCGCATAGCGACTAATTTAATCACCCATATTTCCAAAACCTAAGTTTTTAAGGTAACTTGGGTGGTATAGTACTAAAGTTCTGGTCCTATTCTTACATCCTACGTGTACGTCATGTATCCACAATTCAGTATTTATTTTTATATTTCATGTCAAACTTAGACAAATTGTTGTCCGCACATCGCATGGCGACTAATTTAATCACCCATATTTCCAAAACCTAAGTTTTTACGGTAACTTGGGTGGTATAATACAGAAGTTCTGGTCCTATTCTATCACCCTATGTGTACGTAATGTTGGCACACCTCCGTATTTATTATTATATTTCATGTCAAACTTAGACAAATCGTTGTCCGCACATCGCATATCGACTAATTTAATCACCCATATTTCCAAAACCTAAGTTTTTAAAGTAACTTGGGTGGTATAATACTAAATTTCAGGACCTATTCTATCATCCTATGTGTACGTCATGTTGCCACACTTCCGTATTTATTTTATTTTTCATGTCATACTTTGACAAATCGCTGTCCGCACATCTCAATGCGATTACTTTAATCAGCCATATTTCCAAAACCTAAGTTTTTACGGTAACTTGGGTGGTATAATACAGAAGTTCTGGTCCTATTCTATCACCCTATGTGTACGTCATGTATCCACAATTCCGTATTTATTTTTATATTTCATGTCAAACTTCGACAAATTCGCTGTCCGAACATCGCATAGCGACTAATTTAATCACCCATATTTCCAAAACCTAAGTTTTTAAGGTAACTTGGGTGGTATAATACTAAATTTCAGGACCTATTCTATCATCCTATGTGTACGTCATGTTGGCACACTTCCGTATTTATTTTATTTTTCATGTCATACTTTGACAAATCGCTGTCCGCACATCTCAATGCGACTACTTTAATCAGCCATATTTCCAAAACCTAAATTTTTACGGTAACTTGGGTGGTCTAATACAGAAGTTCTGGTCCTATTTCATCACCCTACGTGTACGTCATGCTGACACACTGCCGTATTTATTTTATATTTTATGTCAAACTTAGGTGGATAACTGTCCACACATCCAAAGCGACTATTTTAATCACCAGTATTTCCAAAACCTAAGTTTTTAAGGTACCTTGGGTGGTATAGTACTAAAGTTCTGGACCTATTCTATCATCCTATGTGTACGTCATGTTGGCACACCTCCGTATTTTTTTTATATTTCGTGTCAAACTTCGACAAATCTCTGTCCGCACATCTCAATGCGACTACTTTAATCAGCCATATTTCCAAAACCTAAGTTTTTACGGTAACTTGGGTGGTATAATACAGAAGTTCTGGTCCTATTCTATCACCCTACGTGTACGTAATGTTGGCACATCTCCGTATTTATTATTATATTTCATGTCATACTTAGACAAATCGTTGTCCGCACATCGCATAGCGACTAATTTAATCACCCATATTTCCAAAACCTAAGTTTTTACGGTAACTTGGGTGGTATAGTACTAAAGTTCTGGTCCTATTCTATCACCCTACGTGTACGTAATGTTGGCACACCTCCGTATTTATTTTTATATTTCATGTCAAACTTAGACAAATCGTTGTCCGCACATCGCATAGCGACTAATTTAATCACCCATATTTCCAAAACCTAAGTTTTTACGGTAACTTGGGTGGTATAGTACTAAAGTTCTGGACCTATTCTATCATCCTATGTGTACGTCATGTTGGCACACCTCCGTATTTTTTTATGTTTCGTGTCAAACCTCGACAAATCGTTGTCCGCACATCGCATAGCGACTAATTTAATCACCCATATATCCAAAACCTAAGATTTTAAGGTAACTTGGGTGGTATAGTACAGAAGTTCTGCTCCTATTCTATCACCCTATGTGTACGTCATGTATCCACAATTCCGTATTTATTTTTATATTTCATGTCAAACTTAGACAAATCGTTGTCCGCACATCGCATAGCGACTAATTTAATCACCCATATTTCCAAAACCTAAGTTTTTACGGTAACTTGGGTGGTATAATACAGAAGTTCTGGACCTATTCTATCACCCTATGTGTAAGTCATGTATCCACAATTCCGTATTTATTTTTATATTTCGTGTCAAACTTCGACAAATCTCTGTCCGCACATCTCAATGCGACTACTTTAATCAGCCATATTTCCAAAACCTAAGTTTTTACGGTAACTTGGGTGGTATAATACAGAAGTTCTGGTCCTATTTCATCACCCTACGTGTACGTCATGCTGACACACTGCCGTATTTATTTTATATTTTTTGTCAAACTTAGGTGGATCACTGTCCACACATCCAAAGCGACTATTTTAATCACCCGTATTTCAAAAACCTAAGTTTTTAAGGTAACTTGGGTGGTATAGTACTAAATTTCAGGACCTTTTCTATCATCCTATGTGTACGTCATGTTGGCACACCTCCGTATTTTTTTTATATTTCGTGTCAAACTTCGACAAATCTCTGTCCGCACATCTCAATGCGACTACTTTAATCAGCCATATTTCCAAAACCTAAGTTTTTACGGTAACTTGGGTGGTATAATACATAAGTTCTGGTCCTATTCTATCACCCTACGTGTACGTAATGTTGGCACTACTCCGTATTTATTAATATATTTCATGTCATACTTAGACAAATCGTTGTCCGCACATCGCATAGCGACTAATTTAATCACCCATATTTCCAAAACCTAAGTTTTTAAGGTAACTTGGGTGGTATAGTACTAAAGTTCTGGTCCTATTCTTACATCCTACGTGTACGTCATGTATCCACAATTCAGTATTTATTTTTATATTTCATGTCAAACTTAGACAAATCGTTGTCCGCACATCGCATAGCGACTAATTTAATCAGCCATATTTCCAAAACCTAAGTTTTTAAGGTAACTTGGGTGGTATAGTACTAAAGTTCTGGTCCTATTCTTTCATCTAATGTGTACGTCATGTTGGCACACTTCCGTATTTATTTTATTTTTCATGTCATACTTTGACAAATCGTTGTCCGCACATCGCATAGCGACTAATTTAATCACTTATATTTCCAAAACCTAATTTTTAAGGTAACTTAGGGTGGTATGGTACTAAAGTTCTAGTCCTATTCTTTCATCCTATGTGTACGTCATGTTGGCACACCTCCGTATTTTTTTTATATTTCGTGTCAAACTTCGACAAATCTCTGTCCGCACATCTCAAAGCGACTACTTTAATCAGCCATATTTCCAAAACCTAAGTTTTTACGGTAACTTGGTAGGTATAATACAGAAGTTCTGGTCCTATTCTATCACCCTACGTGTACGTAATGTTGGCACATCTCCGTATTTATTATTATATTTCATGTCATACTTAGACAAATCGTTGTCCGCACATCGCATAGCGAACAATTTAATCACCCATATTTCCAAAACCTAAGTTTTTACGGTAACTTGGGTGGTATAGTACTAAAGTTCTGGTCCTATTCTATCACCCTACGTGTACGTAATGTAGGCACACCTCCGTATTTATTTTTATATTTCATGTCAAACTTAGACAAATCGTTGTCCGCACATCGCATAGCGACTAATTTAATCACCCATATTTCCAAAACCTAAGTTTTTACGGTAACTTGGGTGGTATAGTACTAAAGTTCTGGACCTATTCTATCATCCTATGTGTACGTCATGTTGGCACACCTCCGTATTTTTTTATGTTTCGTGTCAAACCTCGACAAATCGTTGTCCGCACATCGCATAGCGACTAATTTAATCACCCATATATCCAAAACCTAAGATTTTAAGGTAACTTGGGTGGTATAGTACAGAAATTCTGCTCCTATTCTATCACCCTATGTGTACGTCATGTATCCACAATTCCGTATTTATTTTCATATTTCATGTCAAACTTAGACAAATCGTTGTCCGCACATCGCATAGCGACTAATTTAATCACCCATATTTCCAAAACCTAAGTTTTTACGGTAACTTGGGTGGTATAATACAGAAGTTCTGGACCTATTCTATCACCCTATGTGTACGTCATGTATCCACAATTCCGTATTTATTTTTATATTTCGTGTCAAACGTCGACAAATCTCTGTCCGCACATCTCAATGCGACTACTTTAATCAGCCATATTTCCTAAACCTAAGTTTTTACGGTAACTTGGGTGGTATAATACAGAAGTTCTGGTCCTATTTCATCACCCTACGTGTACGTCATGCTGACACACTGCCGTATTTATTTTATATTTTATGTCAAACTTAGGTGGATCACTGTCCACACATCCAAAGCGACTATTTTAATCACCCGTATTTCAAAAACCTAAGTTTTTAAGGTAACTTGGGTGGTATAGTACTAAATTTCAGGACCTATTCTATCATCCTATGTGTACGTCATGTTGGCACACCTCCGTATTTTTTTTATATTTCGTGTCAAACTTCGACAAATCTC
Organism: Flexamia atlantica; assembly: GCA_035578135.1. Taxonomy (NCBI): domain Eukaryota; kingdom Metazoa; phylum Arthropoda; class Insecta; order Hemiptera; family Cicadellidae; genus Flexamia; species Flexamia atlantica. Next base: position 55,833 of record JAQJVK010000292.1, on the reverse strand, counting down.
TGTCCGCACATCTCAATGCGACTACTTTAATCAGCCATATTTCCAAAACCTAAGTTTTTACGGTAACTTGGGTGGTATAATACATAAGTTCTGGTCCTATTCTATCACCCTACGTGTACGTAATGTTGGCACTACTCCGTATTTATTATTATATTTCATGTCATACTTAGACAAATCGTTGTCCGCACATCGCATAGCGACTAATTTAATCACCCATATTTCCAAAACCTAAGTTTTTAAGGTAACTTGGGTGGTATAGTACTAAAGTTCTGGTCCTATTCTTACATCCTACGTGTACGTCATGTATCCACAATTCAGTATTTATTTTTATATTTCATGTCAAACTTAGACAAATCGTTGTCCGCACATCGCATAGCGACTAATTTAATCACCCATATTTCCAAAACCTAAGTTTTTACGGTAACTTGGGTGGTATAATACAGAGGTTCTGGTCCTATTCTATCACCCTATGTGTACGTCATTTATCCACAATTCCGTATTTATTTTTATATTTCATGTCAAACTTAGACAAATCGTTGTCCGCACATCGCATAGCGACTAATTTAATCACCCATATTTCCAAAACCTAAGTTTTTACGGTAACTTGGGTGGTATAATACAGAAGTTCTGGTCCTATTCTATCACCCTATGTGTACGTAATGTTGGCACACCTCCGTATTTATTATTATATTTCATGTCAAACTTAGACAAATCGTTGTCCGCACATCGCATATCGACTAATTTAATCACCCATATTTCCAAAACCTAAGTTTTTAAAGTAACTTGGGTGGTATAATACTAAATTTCAGGACCTATTCTATCATCCTATGTGTACGTCATGTTGCCACACTTCCGTATTTATTTTATTTTTCATGTCATACTTTGACAAATCGCTGTCCGCACATCTCAATGCGATTACTTTAATCAGCCATATTTCCAAAACCTAAGTTTTTACGGTAACTTGGGAGGTATAATACAGAAGTTCTGGTCCTACTCTATCACCCTATGTGTACGTCATGTATCCACAATTCCGTATTTATTTTTATATTTCATGTCAAACTTCGACAAATTCGCTGTCCGAACATCGCATAGCGACTAATTTAATCACCCATATTTCCAAAACCTAAGTTTTTAAGGTAACTTGGGTGGTATAATACTAAATTTCAGGACCTATTCTATCATCCTATGTGTACGTCATGTTGGCACACTTCCGTATTTATTTTATTTTTCATGTCATACTTTGACAAATCGCTGTCCGCACATCTCAATGCGACTACTTTAATCAGCCATATTTCCAAAACCTAAATTTTTACGGTAACTTGGGTGGTCTAATACAGAAGTTCTGGTCCTATTTCATCACCCTACGTGTACGTCATGCTGACACACTGCCGTATTTATTTTATATATTATGTCAAACTTAGGTGGATCACTGTCCACACATCCAAAGCGACTATTTTAATCACCAGTATTTCCAAAACCTAAGTTTTTAAGGTACCTTGGGTGGTATAGTACTAAAGTTCTGGACCTATTCTATCATCCTATGTGTACGTCATGTTGGCACACCTCCGTATTTTTTTTATATTTCGTGTCAAACTTCGACAAATCTCTGTCCGCACATCTCAATGCGACTACTTTAATCAGCCATATTTCCAAAACCTAAGTTTTTACGGTAACTTGGGTGGTATAATACAGAAGTTCTGGTCCTATTCTATCACCCTACGTGTACGTAATGTTGGCACATCTCCGTATTTATTATTATATTTCATGTCATACTTAGACAAATCGTTGTCCGCACATCGCATAGCGACTAATTTAATCACCCATATTTCCAAAACCTAAGTTTTTACGGTAACTTGGGTGGTATAGTACTAAAGTTCTGGTCCTATTCTATCACCCTACGTGTACGTAATGTTGGCACACCTCCGTATTTATTTTTATATTTCATGTCAAACTTAGACAAATCGTTGTCCGCACATCGCATAGCGACTAATTTAATCACCCATATTTCCAAAACCTAAGTTTTTACGGTAACTTGGGTGGTATAGTACTAAAGTTCTGGACCTATTCTATCATCCTATGTGTACGTCATGTTGGCACACCTCCGTATTTTTTTATGTTTCGTGTCAAACCTCGACAAATCGTTGTCCGCACATCGCATAGCGACTAATTTAATCACTTATATATCCAAAACCTAAGATTTTAAGGTAACTTGGGTGGTATAGTACAGAAGTTCTGCTCCTATTCTATCACCCTATGTGTACGTCATGTATCCACAATTCCGTATTTATTTTTATATTTCATGTCAAACTTAGACAAATCGTTGTCCGCACATCGCATAGCGACTAATTTAATCACCCATATTTCCAAAAAATAAGTTTTTACGGTAACTTGGGTGGTATAATACAGAAGTTCTGGACCTATTCTATCACCCTATGTGTAAGTCATGTATCCACAATTCCGTATTTATTTTTATATTTCGTGTCAAACTTCGACAAATCTCTGTCCGCACATCTCAATGCGACTACTTTAATCAGCCATATTTCCAAAACCTAAGTTTTTACGGTAACTTGGGTGGTATAATACAGAAGTTCTGGTCCTATTTCATCACCCTACGTGTACGTCATGCTGACACACTGCCGTATTTATTTTATATTTTATGTCAAACTTAGGTGGATCACTGTCCACACATCCAAAGCGACTATTTTAATCACCCGTATTTCAAAAACCTAAGTTTTTAAGGTAACTTGGGTGGTATAGTACTAAATTTCAGGACCTTTTCTATCATCCTATGTGTACGTCATGTTGGCAAACCTCCGTATTTTTTTTATATTTCGTGTCAAACTTCGACAAATCTCTGTCCGCACATCTCAATGCGACTACTTTAATCAGCCATATTTCCAAAACCTAAGTTTTTACGGTAACTTGGGTGGTATAATACATAAGTTCTGGTCCTATTCTATCACCCTACGTGTACGTAATGTTGGCACTACTCCGTATTTATTAATATATTTCATGTCATACTAAGACAAATCGTTGTCCGCACATCGCATAGCGACTAATTTAATCACCCATATTTCCAAAACCTAAGTTTTTAAGGTAACTTGGGTGGTATAGTACTAAAGTTCTGGTCCTATTCTTACATCCTACGTGTACGTCATGTATCCACAATTCAGTATTTATTTTTATATTTCCTGTCAAACTTAGACAAATCGTTGTCCGCACATCGCATAGCGACTAATTTAATCAGCCATATTTCCAAAACCTAAGTTTTTGAGGTAACTTGGGTGGTATAGTACTAAAGTTCTGGTCCTATTCTTTCATCTAATGTGTACGTCATGTTGGCACACTTCCGTATTTATTTTATTTTTCATGTCATACTTTGAAAAATCGTTGTCCGCACATCGCATAGCGACTAATTTAATCACTTATATTTCCAAAACCTAATTTTTAAGGTAACTTAGGGTGGTATGGTACTAAAGTTCTAGTCCTATTCTTTCATCCTATGTGTACGTCATGTTGGCACACCTCCGTATTTTTTTTATATTTCGTGTCAAACTTCGACAAATCTCTGTCCGCACATCTCAAAGCGACTACTTTAATCAGCCATATTTCCAAAACCTAAGTTTTTACGGTAACTTGGTAGGTATAATACAGAAGATCTGGTCCTATTCTATCACCCTACGTGTACGTAATGTTGGCACATCTCCGTATTTATTATTATATTTCATGTCATACTTAGACAAATCGTTGTCCGCACATCGCATAGCGAACAATTTAATCACCCATATTTCCAAAACCTAAGTTTTTACGGTAACTTGGGTGGTATAGTACTAAAGTTCTGGTCCTATTCTATCACCCTACGTGTACGTAATGTAGGCACACCTCCGTATTTATTTTTATATTTCATGTCAAACTTAGACAAATCGTTGTCCGCACATCGCATAGCGACTAATTTAATCACCCATATTTCCAAAACCTAAGTTTTTACTGTAACTTGGGTGGTATAGTACTAAAGTTCTGGACCTATTCTATCATCCTATGTGTACGTCATGTTGGCACACCTCCGTATTTTTTTATGTTTCGTGTCAAACCTCGACAAATCGTTGTCCGCACATCGCATAGCGACTAATTTAATCACCCATATATCCAAAACCTAAGATTTTAAGGTAACTTGGGTGGTATAGTACAGAAATTCTGCTCCTATTCTATCACCCTATGTGTACGTCATGTATCCACAATTCCGTATTTATTTTCATATTTCATGTCAAACTTAGACAAATCGTTGTCCGCACATCGCATAGCGACTAATTTAATCACCCATATTTCCAAAACCTAAGTTTTTACGGTAACTTGGGTGGTATAATACAGAAGTTCTGGACCTATTCTATCACCCTATGTGTACGTCATGTATCCACAATTCCGTATTTATTTTTATATTTCGTGTCAAACGTCGACAAATCTCTGTCCGCACATCTCAATGCGACTACTTTAATCAGCCATATTTCCTAAACCTAAGTTTTTACGGTAACTTGGGTGGTATAATACAGAAGTTCTGGTCCTATTTCATCACCCTACGTGTACGTCATGCTGACACACTGCCGTATTTATTTTATATTTTATGTCAAACTTAGGTGGATCACTGTCCACACATCCAAAGCGACTATTTTAATCACCCGTATTTCAAAAACCTAAGTTTTTAAGGTAACTTGGGTGGTATAGTACTAAATTTCAGGACCTATTCTATCATCCTATGTGTACGTCATGTTGGCACACCTCCGTATTTTTTTTATATTTCGTGTCAAACTTCGACAAATCTCTGTCCGCACATCTCAATGCGACTACTTTAATCAGCCATATTTCCAAAACCTAAGTTTTTACGGTAACTTGGGTGGTATAATACATAAGTTCTGGTCCTATTCTATCACCCTACGTGTACGTAATGTTGGCACTACTCCGTATTTATTATTATATTTCATGTCATACTTAGACAAATCGTTGTCCGCACATCGCATAGCGACTAATTTAATCACCCATATTTCCAAAACCTAAGTTTTTAAGGTAACTTGGGTGGTATAGTACTAAAGTTCTGGTCCTATTCTTACATCCTACGTGTACGTCATGTATCCACAATTCAGTATTTATTTTTATATTTCATGTCAAACTTAGACAAATCGTTGTCCGCACATCGCATAGCGACTAATTTAATCACCCATATTTCCAAAACCTAAGTTTTTACGGTAACTTGGGTGGTATAATACAGAAGTTCTGGTCCTATTCTATCACCCTATGTGTACGTCATGTATCCACAATTCCGTATTTATTTTTATATTTCATGTCAAACTTAGACAAATCGTTGTCCGCACATCGCATAGCGACTAATTTAATCACCCATATTTCCAAAACCTAAGTTTTTACGGTAACTTGGGTGGTATAATACAGAAGTTTTGGTCCTATTCTATCACCCTATGTGTACGTAATGTTGGCACACCTCCGTATTTATTATTATATTTTATGTCAAACTTAGACAAATCGTTGTCCGCACATCGCATATCGACTAATTTAATCACCCATATTTCCAAAACCTAAGTTTTTAAAGTAACTTGGGTGGTATAATACTAAATTTCAGGACCTATTCTATCATCCTATGTGTACGTCATGTTGGCACACTTCCGTATTTATTTTATTTTTTATGTCATACTTTGACAAATCGCTGTCCGCACATCTCAATGCGACTACTTTAATCAGCCATATTTCCAAAACCTAAATTTTTACGGTAACTTGGGTGGTCTAATACAGAAGTTCTGGTCCTATTTCATCACCCTACGTGTACGTCATGCTGACACACTGCCGTATTTATTTTATATTTTATGTCAAACTTAGGTGGATCACTGTCCACACATCCAAAGCGACTATTTTAATCACCAGTATTTCCAAAACCTAAGTTTTTAAGGTAACTTGGGTGGTATAGTACTAAAGTTCTGGACCTATTCTATCATCCTATGTGTACGTCATGTTGGCACACCTCCGTATTTTTTTTATATTTTGTGTCAAACTTCGACAAATCTCTGTCCGCACATCTCAATGCGACTACTTTAATCAGCCATATTTCCAAAACCTAAGTTTTTACGGTAACTTGGGTGGTATAATACAGAAGTTCTGGTCCTATTCTATCACCCTACGTGTACGTAATATTGGCACATCTCCGTATTTATTATTATATTTCATGTCATACTTAGACAAATCGTTGTCCGCACATCGCATAGCGACTAATTTAATCACCCATATTTCCAAAACCTAAGTTTTTACGGTAACTTGGGTGGTATAGTACTAAAGTTCTGGTCCTATTCTATCACCCTACGTGTACGTAATGTTGGCACACCTCCGTATTTATTTTTATATTTCATGTCAAACTTAGACAAATCGTTGTCCGCACATCGCATAGCGACTAATTTAATCACCCATATTTCCAAAACCTAAGTTTTTACGGTAACTTGGGTGGTATAGTACTAAAGTTCTGGACCTATTCTATCATCCTATGTGTACGTCATGTTGGCACACCTCCGTATTTTTTTATGTTTCGTGTCAAACCTCGACAAATCGTTGTCCGCACATCGCATAGCGACTAATTTAATCACCCATATATCCAAAACCTAAGATTTTAAGGTAACTTGGGTGGTATAGTACAGAAGTTCTGCTCCTATTCTATCACCCTATGTGTACGTCATGTATCCACAATTCCGTATTTATTTTTATATTTCATGTCAAACTTAGACAAATCGTTGTCCGCACATCGCATAGCGACTAATTTAATCACCCATATTTCCAAAACCTAAGTTTTTACGGTAACTTGGGTGGTATAATACAGAAGTTCTGGACCTATTCTATCACCCTATGTGTACGTCATGTATCCACAATTCCGTATTTATTTTTATATTTCGTGTCAAACTTCGACAAATCTCTGTCCGCACATCTCAATGCGACTACTTTAATCAGCCATATTTCCAAAACCTAAGTTTTTACGGTAACTTGGGTGGTATAATACAGAAGTTCTGGTCCTATTTCATCACCCTACGTGTACGTCATGCTGACACACTGCCGTATTTATTTTATATTTTATGTCAAACTTAGGTGGATCACTGTCCACACATCCAAAGCGACTATTTTAATCACCCGTATTTCAAAAACCTAAGTTTTTAAGGTAACTTGGGTGGTATAGTACTAAATTTCAGGACCTATTCTATCATCCTATGTGTACGTCATGTTGGCACACCTCCGTATTTTTTTTATATTTCGTGTCAAACTTCGACAAATCTCTGTCCGCACATCTCAATGCGACTACTTTAATCAGCCATATTTCCAAAACCTAAGTTTTTACGGTAACTTGGGTTGTATAATACATAAGTTCTGGTCCTATTCTATCACCCTACGTGTACGTAATGTTGGCACTACTCCGTATTTATTAATATATTTTATGTCATACTTAGACAAATCGTTGTCCGCACATCGCATAGCGACTAATTTAATCACCCATATTTCCAAAACCTAAGTTTTTAAGGTAACTTGGGTGGTATAGTACTAAAGTTCTGGTCCTATTCTTACATCCTACGTGTACGTCATGTATCCACAATTCAGTATTTATTTTTATATTTCATGTCAAACTTAGACAAATCGTTGTCCGCACATCGCATAGCGACTAATTTAATCAGCCATATTTCCAAAACCTGAGTTTTTAAGGTAACTTGGGTGGTATAGTACTAAAGTTCTGGTCCTATTCTTTCATCTAATGTGTACGTCATGTTGGCACACTTCCGTATTTATTTTATTTTTCATGTCATACTTTGACAAATCGTTGTCTGCACATCGCATAGCGACTAATTTAATCACTTATATTTCCAAAACCTAATTTTTAAGGTAACTTAGGGTGGTATGGTACTAAAGTTCTAGTCCTATTCTTTCATCCTATGTGTACGTCATGTTGGCACACCTCCGTATTTTTTTTACATTTCGTGTCAAACTTCGACAAATCTCTGTCCGCACATCTCAATGCGACTACTTTAATCAGCCATATTTCCAAAACCTAAGTTTTTACGGTAACTTGGGTGGTATAATACAGAAGTTCTGGTCCTATTCTATCACCCTACGTGTACGTAATGTTGGCACATCTCCGTATTTATTATTATATTTCATGTCATACTTAGACAAATAGTTGTCCGCACATCGCATAGCGAACAATTTAATCACCCATATTTCCAAAACCTAAGTTTTTACGGTAACTTGGGTGGTATAGTACTAAAGTTCTGGTACTATTCTATCACCCTACGTGTACGTAATGTAGGCACACCTCCGTATTTATTTTTATATTTCATGTCAAACTTAGACAAATCGTTGTCCGCACATCGCATAGCGACTAATTTAATCACCCATATTTCCAAAACCTAAGTTTTTACGGTAACTTGGGTGGTATAGTACTAAAGTTCTGGACCTATTCTATCATCCTATGTGTACGTCATGTTGGCACACCTCCGTATTTTTTTTATGTTTCGTGTCAAACCTCGACAAATCGTTGTCCGCACATCGCATAGCGACTAATTTAATCACCCATATATCCAAAACCTAAGATTTTAAGGTAACTTGGGTGGTATAGTACAGAAATTCTGCTCCTATTCTATCACCCTATGTGTACGTCATGTATCCACAATTCCGTATTTATTTTTATATTTCATGTCAAACTTAGACAAATCGTTGTCCGCACATCGCATAGCGACTAATTTAATCACCCATATTTCCAAAACCTAAGTTTTTACGGTAACTTGGGTGGTATAATACAGAAGTTCTGGTCCTATTCTATCACCCTATGTGTACGTCATGTATCCACAATTCCGTATTTATTTTTATATTTCATGTCAAACTTAGACAAATCGTTGTCCGCACATCGCATAGCGACTAATTTAATCACCCGTATTTCCAAAACCTAAGTTTTTAAGGTAACTTGGGTGGTATAGTACTAAAGTTCTGGACCTATTCTATCATCCTTTGTGTACGTCATGTTGGCACACCTCCGTATTTTTTTTATATTTCGTGTCAAACTTCGACAAATCTCTGTCCGCACATCTCAATGCGACTACTTTAATCAGCCATATTTCCAAAACCTAAGTTTTCACGGTAACTTGGGTGGTATAATACATAAGTTCTGGTCCTATTCTATCACCCTACGTGTACGTAATGTTGGCACACCTCCGTATTTATTATTATATTTCATGTCATACTTAGACAAATCGTTGTCCGCACATCGCATAGCGACTAATTTAATCACCCATATTTCCAAAACCTAAGTTTTTAAGGTAACTTGGGTGGTATAGTACTAAAGTTCTGGTCCTATTCTTACATCCTACGTGTACGTCATGTATCCACAATTCAGTATTTATTTTTATATTTCATGTCAAACTTAGACAAATCGTTGTCCGCACATCGCATAGCGACTAATTTAATCACCCATATTTCCAAAACCTAAGTTTTTAAGGTAACTTGGGTGGTATAGTACTAAAGTTCTGGTCCTGTTCTTTCATCCTATGTGTACGTCATGTTGGCACACTTCCGTATTTATTTTATTTTTCATGTCATACTTTGACAAATCGTTGTCCGCACATCGCATAGCGACTAATTTAATCACTTATATTTCCAAAACCTAATTTTTAATGTAACTTAGGGTGGTATGGTACTAAAGTTCTAGTCCTATTCTTTCATCCTCTGTGTACGTCATGCTGGCACACTTCCGTGTTTATTTTATATTTCATGTCAAACTTAGACAAATCGCTGTCCGCACATCGCAAAGCGACTACTTTAATCAGCAATATTTCCAAAACCTAAGTTTTTAAGGTAACTTGGGTGGTATAGTACTAAAGTTCTGGTCCTATTCTTTCATCCTACGTGTACGTCATGCTGACACACTGCCGTATTTATTTTATATTTTATGTCAAACTTAGGTGGATCGCTGTCCACACATCCAAAGCGACTATTTTAATCACCCGTATTTCCAAAACCTAAGTTTTGACGGTAACCTGAGTGGTATAATAATATAGTTCTAATCCTATTCTATCACCCAATGTGTACGTCATGAATCCAAAATTCCGTATTTATTTTTATATGTCATGTCAAACTTAGACAAATCGTTGTCCGCACATCGCATAGCGACTAATTTAATCACCCATATTTCCAAAACCTAAGTTTTTACGGTAACTTGGGTGGTATAATACAGAAGTTCTGGTCCTATTCTATCACCCTATGTGTACGTCATGTATCCACAATTCCGTATTTATTTTTATATTTCATGTCAAACTTAGACAAATCGTTGTCCGCACATCGCATAGCGACTAATTTAATCAGCCATATTTCCAAAACCTAAGTTTTTACGGTAACTTGGGTGGTATAGTACTAAAGTTCTGGACCTATTCTATCATCCTATGTGTACCTCATGTTGGCACCCCTCCGTATTTTTTTTATATTTCGTGTCAAACTTCGACAAATCGCTTTCCGCACATCTCAATGCGACTACTTTAATCAGCCATATTTCCAAAACCTTAGTTTTTACGGTAACTTGGGTGGTATAGTACAGAAGTTCTGGTCCTATTCTATCACCCTATGTGTACGTCATGTATCCACAATTCCGTATTTATTTTTATATTTTTATGTCAAACTTAGACAAATCGTTGTCCGCACATCGCATAGCGACTAATTTAATCACCCATATTTCCAAAACCTACGTTTTTACGGTAACTTGGGTGGTATAGTACTAAAGTTCTGGACCTATTCTATCATCCTATGTGTACGTCATGTTGGCACACCTCCGTATTTTTTTTATATTTCGTGTCAAACTTCGACAAATCGTTGTCCGCACATCGCATAGCGACTAATTTAATCACCCATATTTCCAAAACCTAAGTTTTTACGGTAACTTGGGTGGTATAATACAGAAGTTCTGGTCCTATTCTATCACCCTATGTGTACGTCATGTATCCACATTTCCTTATTTATTTTTATATTTCATGTCAAACTTAGACAAATCGCTGTCCGCACATCTCAATGCGACTACTTTAATCAGCCATATTTCCAAAACCTAAGTTTTTACGGTAACTTGGGTGGTATAGTACTAAAGTTCTGGACCTATTCTATCATCCTATGTGTACGTAATGTTGGCACACCTCCGTATCTATTATTATATTTCATGTCATACTTAGACAAATCTCTGTCCGCACATCTCAATGCGACTACTTTAATCAGCCATATTTCCAAAACCTTAGTTTTTACGGTAACTTGGGTGGTATAATACAGAAGATCTGGTCCTATTCTATCACCCTATGTGTACGTCATGTTGGCACACCTCCGTATTTATTATTATATTTCATGTCATACTTAGACAAATCGTTGTCCGCACATCGCATAGCGACTAATTTAATCACCCATTTTTCCAAAACCTAAGTTTTTACGGTAACTTGGGAGGTATAATACAGAAGTTCTGGTCCTATTCTATCACCCTATGTGTACGTCATGTATCCACAATTCCGTATTTATTTTTATATTTCATGTCAAACTTAGACAAATCGCTGTCCGCACATCTCAATGCGACTACTTTAATCAGCCATATTTCCAAAACCTAAGTTTTTACGGTAACTTGGGTGGTATAGTACTAAAGTTCTGGACCTATTCTATCATCCTATGTGTACGTAATGTTGGCACACCTCCGTATTTATTATTATATTTCATGTCATACTTAGACAAATCGTTGTCCGCACATCGCATAGCGACTAATTTAATCACCCATATTTCCAAAACCTAAGTTTTTAAGGTAACTTGGGTGGTATAGTACTAAAGTTCTGGTCCTATTCTTTCATCCTACGTGTACGTAATGTTGGCACACCTCCGTATTTATATTTATATTTTATGTCAAACTTCGACAAATCGTTGTCCGCACATCACATAGCGACTAATTTAATCACCCATATTTCCAAAACCTAAGTTTTTACGGTAACTTGGGTGGTATAATACAGAAGTTCTGGTCCTATTCTATCACCCTATGTGTACGTCATGTATCCACAATTCCGCATTTATTTTTATATTTCATGTCAAACTTAGACAAATCGTTGTCCGCACATCGCATAGCGACTAATTTAATCACCCATATTTCCAAAACCTAAGTTTTTACGGTAACTTGGGTGGTATAGTACTAAAGTTCTGGACCTATTCTATCATTCTATGTGTACGTCATGTTGGCACACCTCCGTATTTATTATTATTTTTCATGTCATACTTTGACAAATCGCTGTCCGCACATCTCAATGCTACTACTTTAATCAGCCATATTTCCAAAACCTTAGTTTTTACGGTAACTTGGGTGGTATAGTACAGAAGTTCTGGTCCTATTCTATCACCCTATGTGTACGTCATGTATCCACAATTCCGTATTTATTTTTATATTTCATGTCAAACTTAGACAAATCGTTGTCCGCACATCGCATAGCGACTAATTTAATCACCCATATTTCCAAAACCTAAGTTTTTACGGTAACTTGGGTGGTATAGTACTAAAGTTCTGGACCTATTCTATCATCCTATGTGTACGTCATGTTGGCACATCTCCGTATTTTTTTTATATTTCGTGTCAAACTTCGACAAATCGTTGTCCGCACATCGCATAGCGACTAATTTAATCACCCATATTTCCAAAACCTAAGTTTTTACGGTAACTTGGGTGGTATAATACAGAAGTTCTGGTCCTATTCTATCACCCTATGTGTACGTCATGTATCCACATTTCCTTATTTATTTTTATATTTCATGTCAAACTTAGACAAATCGCTGTCCGCACATCTCAATGCGACTACTTTAATCAGCCATATTTCCAAAACCTAAGTTTTTACGGTAACTTGGGTGGTATAGTACTAAAGTTCTGGACCTATTCTATCATCCTATGTGTACGTAATGTTGGCACACCTCCGTATCTATTATTATATTTCATGTCATACTTAGACAAATCTCTGTCCGCACATCTCAATGCGACTACTTTAATCAGCCATATTTCCAAAACCTAAGTTTTTACGGTAACTTGGGTGGTATAATACAGAAGTTCTGGTCCTATTCTATCACCCTATGTGTACGTCATGTTGGCACACCTCCGTATTATTATTATATTTCATGTCATACTTAGACAAATCGTTGTCCGCACATCGCATAGCGACTAATATAATCACCAATTTTTCCAAAACCTAAGTTTTTACGGTAACTTGGGTGGTATAATACAGAAGTTCTGGTCCTATTCTATCACCCTATGTGTACGTCATGTATCCACAATTCCGTATTTATTTTTATATTTCATGTCAAACTTAGACAAATCGCTGTCCGCACATCTCAATGCGACTACTTTAATCAGCCATATTTCCAAAACCTAAGTTTTTACGGTAACTTGGGTGGTATAGTACTAAAGTTCTGGACCTATTCTATCATCCTATGTGTACGTAATGTTGGCACACCTCCGTATTTATTTTTATATTTCATGTCAAACTTCGACAAATCGTTGTCCGCACATCGCATAGCGACTAATTTAATCACCCATATTTCCAAAACCTAAGTTTTTACGGTAACTTGGGTGGTATAATACAGAAGTTCTGGTCCTATTCTATCACCCTATGTGTACGTCATGTATCCACAATTCCGTATTTATTATTATATTTCATGTCATACTTAGACAAATCGTTGTCCGCACATCGCATAGCGACTAATTTAATCACCCATATTTCCAAAACCTAAGTTTTTAAGGTAACTTGGGTGGTATAGTAATAAAGTTCTGGTCCTATTCTTTCATCCTACGTGTACGTAATGTTGGCACACCTCCGTATTTATTTTTATATTTCATGTCAAACTTCGACAAATCGTTGTCCGCACATCGCATAGCGACTAATTTAATCACCCATATTTCCAAAACCTAAGTTTTTACGGTAACTTGGGTGGTATAATACAGAAGTTCTGGTCCTATTCTATCACCCTATGTGTACGTCATGTATCCACAATTCCGTATTTATTTTTATATTTCATGTCAAACTTAGACAAATCCCTGTCCGCACATCTCAATGCGACTACTTTAATCAGCCATATTTCCAAAACCTAAGTTTTTAAGGTAACTTGGGTGGTATAGTACTAAAGTTCTGGTCCTATTTTATCACCTTACGTGTACGTAATGTTGGCACACCTCCGTATTTAATATTATATTTCATGTCAAACTTAGACAAATCGTTGTCCGCACATCGCATAGCGACTAATTTAATCACCCATATTTCCAAAACCTAAGTTTTTACGGTAACTTGGGTGGTATAGTACTAAAGTTCTGGACCTATTCTATCATCCTATGTGTACGTCATGTTGGCACACCTCCGTATTTTTTTTATATTTCGTGTCAAACTTCGACAAATCTCTGTCCGCACATCTCAATGTGACTACTTTAATCAGCCATAATTCCAAAACCTAAGTTTTTACGGTAACTTGGATGGTATAATACAGAAGTTCTGGTCCTATTCTATCACCCTACGTGTACGTAATGTTGGCACACCTCCGTATTTTTTATTATATTTCATGTCATACTTAGACAAATCGTTGTCCGCACATCTCAATGCGACTACTTTAATCAGCCATATTTCCGTAACCTAAAATTTTACGGTAACTTGGGTGGTATAATACAGAAGTTCTGGTCCTATTCTATCACCCTATGTGTACGTCATGTATCCACAATTCCGTATTTATTTTTATATTTCATGTCAAACTTAGACAAATCGTTGTCCGCACATCGCATAGCGTCTAATTTAATCACCCATATTTCCAAAACCTAAGTTTTTAAGGTAACTTGGGTGGTATAGTACTAAAGTTCTGGACCTATTCTATCATCCTATGTGTACGTCATGTTGGCACACCTCCGTATTTTTTTTATATTTCGTGTCAAACTTCGACAAATCTCTGTCCGCACCTCTCAAT
This sequence comes from Flexamia atlantica, assembly GCA_035578135.1. Taxonomy (NCBI): domain Eukaryota; kingdom Metazoa; phylum Arthropoda; class Insecta; order Hemiptera; family Cicadellidae; genus Flexamia; species Flexamia atlantica. The sequence continues at coordinate 40,818 of JAQJVK010000292.1, read as the reverse complement.
GCGACTACTTTAATCAGCCATATTTCCAAAACCTAAGTTTTTACGGTAACTTGGGTGGTATAATACAGAAGTTCTGGTCCTATTCTATCACCCTACGTGTACGTAATGTTGGCACACCTCCGTATTTATTATTATATTTCATGTCATACTTAGACAAATCGTTGTCCGCACATCGCATAGCGACTAATTTAATCACCCATATTTCCAAAACCTAAGTTTTTAAGGTAACTTGGGTGGTATAGTACTAAAGTTCTGGTCCTATTCTTTCATCCTACGTGTAAGTCATGCTGACACACTGCCGTATTTATTTTATATTTTATGTCAAACTTAGGTGGATCGCTGTCCACACATCCAAAGCGACTATATTAATCACCCGTATTTCCAAAACCTAAGTTTTGACGGTAACCTGAGTGGTATAATAATATAGTTCTAATCCTATTCTATCACCCTATGTGTACGTCATGTATCCACAATTCCGTATTTATTTTTATATTTCATGTCAAACTTAGACAAATCGTTGTCCGCACATCGCATAGCGACTAATTTAATCACCCATATTTCCAAAACCTAAGTTTTTAAGGTAACTTGGGTGGTATAGTACTAAAGTTCTGGTCCTATTCTTTCATCCTACGTGTAAGTCATGCTGACACACTGCCGTATTTATTTTATATTTTATGTCAAACTTAGGTGGATCGCTGTCCACACATCCAAAGCGACTATATTAATCACCCGTATTTCCAAAACCTAAGTTTTGACGGTAACCTGAGTGGTATAATAATATAGTTCTAATCCTATTCTATCACCCAATGTGTACGTCATGTATCCAAAATTCCGTATTTATTTTTATATTTCATGTCAAACTTAGACAAATCGTTGTCCGCACATCGCATAGCGACTAATTTAATCACCCATATTTCCAAAACCTAAGTTTTTACGGTAACTTGGGTGGTATAATACAGAAGTTCTGGTCCTATTCTATCACCCTACGTGTACGTCATGTATCCACAATTCCGTATTTATTTTTATATTTCATGTCAAACTTAGACAAATCGTTGTCCGCACATCGCATAGCGACTAATTTAATCACCCATATTTCCAAAACCTAAGTTTTTAAGGTAACTTGGGTGGTATAATACTAAATTTCAGGACCTATTCTATCATCCTATGTGTACGTCATGTTGGCACACTTCCGTATTTATTTTATTTTTCATGTCATACTTTGACAAATCGCTGTCCGCACATCTCAATGCGACTACTTTAATCAGCCATATTTCCAAAACCTAAGTTTTTAAGGTAACTTGGGTGGTATAATACTAAATTTCAGGACCTATTCTATCATCCTATGTGTACGTCATGTTGGCACACCTCCGTATTTATTTTTTATTTTTCATGTCATACTTTGACAAATCGCTGTCCGCACATCTCAATGCGACTACTTTAATCAGCCATATTTCCAAAACCTAAGTTTTTACGGTAACTTGGATGGTATAATACAGATGTTATGGTCCTATTCTATCACCCTACGTGTACGTAATGTTGGCACTCCTCCGTATTTATTATTATATTTCATGTCATACTTAGACAAATCGTTGTCCGCACATCGCATAGCGACAAATTTAATCACCCATATTTCCAAAACCTAAGTTTTTAAGGTAACTTGGGTGGTATAGTACTAAAGTTCTGGACCTATTCTATCATCCTATGTGTACGTCATGTTGGCACACCTCCGTATTTTTTTATATTTCGTGTCAAACTTCGACAAATCTCTGTCCGCACATCTCAATGCGACTACTTTAATCAGCCATATTTCCAAAACCTAAGTTTTTACGGTATTTTGGGTGGTATAATACAGAAGTTCTGGTCCTATTCTATCACCCTACGTGTACGTAATGTTGGCACACCTCCGTATTTATTATTATATTTCATGTCATACTTAGACAAATCGTTGTCCGCACATCGCATAGCGACTAATTTAATCACCCATATTTCCAAAACCTAAGTTTTTAAGGTAACTTGGGTGGTATAGTACTAAAGTTCTGGTCCTATTATTTCATCCTACGTGTACGTCATGCTGACACACTGCCGTATTTATTTTATATTTTATGTCAAACTTAGGTGGATCGCTGTCCACACATCCAAAGCGACTATTTTAATCACCCGTATTTCCAAAACCTAAGTTTTGACGGTAACCTGAGTGGTATAATAATATAGTTCTAATCCTATTCTATCACCCAATGTGTACGTCATGTATCCAAAATTCCGTATTTATTTTTATATTTCATGTCAAACTTAGACAAATCGTTGTCCGCACATCGCATAGCGACTAATTTAATCACCCATATTTCCAAAACCTAAGTTTTTACGGTAACTTGGGTGGTATAATACAGAAGTTCTGGTCCTATTCTATCACCCTATGTATACGTCATGTATCCTCAATTCCGTATTTATTTTTATATTTCATGTCAAACTTAGACAAATCGCTGTCCGCACATCTCAATGCGACTACTTTAATCAGCCATATTTATAAAACCTAAGTTTTTACGGTAACTTGGGTGGTATAGTAATAAGGTTCTGGACCTATTCTATCATCCTATGTGTACGTAATGTTGGCACACCTCCGTATTTATTATTATATTTCATGTCATACTTAGACAAATCGTTGTCCGCACATCGCATAGCGACTAATTTAATCACCCATATTTCCAAAACCTAAGGTTTTAAGGTAACTTGGGTGGTATAGTACTAAAGTTCTGGTCCTATTCTTTCATCTTACGTGTACGTAATGTTGGCACACCTCCGTATTTATTTTTATATTTCATGTCAAACTTCGACAAATCGTTGTCCGCACATCGCATAGCGACTAATTTAATCACCCATATTTCCAAAACCTAAGTTTTTACGGTAACTTGGGTGGTATAATACAGAAGTTGTGGTCCTATTCTATCACCCTATGTGTACGTAGTATCCACAATTCCGTATTTATTTTTATATTTCATATCAAACTTAGACAAATCGCTGTCCGCACATCTCAATGCGACTACTTTAATCAGCCATATTTCCAAAACCTAAGTTTTTAAGGTAACTTGGGTGGTATAGTACTAAAGTTCTGGTCCTATTCTATCACCTTACGTGTACGTAATGTTGGCACACCTCCGTATTTAATATTATATTTCATGTCAAACTTAGACAAATCGTTGTCCGCACATCGCATAGCGACTAATTTAATCACCCATATTTCCAAAACCTAAGTTTTTACGGTAACTTGGGTGGTATAGTACTAAAGTTCTGGACCTATTCTATCATCCTATGTGTACGTCATGTTGGCACACCTCCGTATTTTTTTTATATTTCGTGTCAAACTTCGACAAATCTCTGTCCGCACATCTCAATGCGACTACTTTAATCAGCCATATTTCCAAAACCTAAGTTTTTACGGTAACTTGGGTGGTATAATACAGAAGTTCTGGTCCTATTCTATCACCCTACGTGTACGTAATGTTGGCACACCTCCGTATTTATTATTATATTTCATGTCATACTTAGACAAATCGTTGTCCGCACATCGCATAGCGACTAATTTAATCACCCATATTTCCAAAACCTAAGTTTTTACGGTAACTTGGGTGGTATAATACAGAAGTTCTGGTCCTATTCTATCACCCTATGTGTACGTCATGTATCCACAATTCCGTATTTATTTTTATATTTCATGTCAAACTTAGACAAATCGTTGTCCGCACATCGCAAAGCGTCTAATTTAATCACCCATATTTCCAAAACCTAAGTTTTTAAGGTAACTTGGGTGGTATAATACTAAATTTCAGGACCTATTCTATCATCCTATGTGTACGTCATGTTGGCACACCTCCGTATTTTTTTATATTTCGTGTCAAACTTCGACAAATCTCTGTCCGCACATCTCAATGCGACTACTTTAATCAGCCATATTTCCAAAACCTAAGTTTTTACGGTAACTTGGGTGGTATAATACAGAAGTTATGGTCCTATTCTATCACCCTACGTGTACGTAATGTTGGCACACCTCCGTATTTATTATTATATTTCATGTCATACTTAGACAAATCGTTGTCCGCAAATCGCATAACGACTAATTTAATCACCCATATTTCCAAAACCTAAGTTTTTAAGGTAACTTGGGTGGTATAGTACTAAAGTTCTGGTCCTATTCTTTCATTCTACGTGTACGTCATGCTGACACACTGCCGTATTTATTTTATATTATATGTCAAACTTAGGTGGATCGCTGTCCACACATCCAAAGCGACTATTTTAATCACCCGTATTTCCAAAACCTAAGTTTTTACGGTAACCTGAGTGGTATAATAATATAGTTCTAATCCTATTCTATCACCCAATGTGTACGTCATGTATCCAAAATTCCGTATTTATTTTTATATTTCATGTCAAACTTAGACAAATCGTTGTCCGCACATCGCATAGCGACTAATTTAATCACCCATATTTCCAAAACCTAAGTTTTTACGGTAACTTGGGTGGTATAATACAGAAGTTCTGGTCCTATTATATCACCCTATGTGTACGTCATGTATCCACAATTCCGTATTTATTTTTATATTTCATGTCAAACTTAGACAAATCGCTGTCCGCACATCTAAATGCGACTACTTTAATCACCCATATTTCCAAAACCTAAGTTTTTACGGTAACTTGGGTGGTATAGTACTAAAGTTCTGGTCCTATTCTTTCATCCTACGTGTACGTCATGCTGACACACTGCCGTATTTATTTTATATTTTATGTCAAACTTAGGTGGATCGCTGTCCACACATCCAAAGCGACTATTTTAATCACCCGTATTTCCAAAACCTAAGTTTTGACGGTAACCTGAGTGGTATAATAATATAGTTCTAATCCTATTCTATCACCCAATGTGTACGTCATGTATCCAAAATTCCGTATTTATTTTTATATTTCATGTCAAACAGACAAATCGTTGTCCGCACATCTCAATGCGACTACTTTAATCAGCCATATTTCCAAAACCTAAGTTTTTACGGTAACTTGGGTGGTATAATACAGAAGTTCTGGTCCTATTCTATCACCCTACGTGTACGTAATGTATCCAAAATTCCGTATTTATTTTATATTTCATGTCAAACTTAGACAAATCGTTGTCCGTACATCGCATAGCGACTTATTTAATCACCCATATTTCCAAAACCTAAGTTTTTAAGGTAACTTGGGTGGTGTAGTACTAAAGTTCTGGACCTATTCTATCTTACTATGTGGACGTCATGTTGGCACACCTCCGTATTTTTTTTATATTTCGTGTCAAACTTCGACAAATCTCTGTCCGCACATCTCAATGCGACTACTTTAATCAGCCATATTTCCAAAACCTAAGTTTTTACGGTAACTTGGGTGGTATAATACAGAAGTTCTGGTCCTATTCTATCACCCTACGTGTACGTAATGTTGGCACACCTCCGTATTTATTATTATATTTCATGTCATACTTAGACAAATCGTTGTCCGCACATCGCATAGCGACAAATTTAATCACCCATATTTCCAAAACCTAAGTTTTTAAGGTAACTTGGGTGGTATAGTACTAAAGTTCTGGACCTATTCTATCATCCTATGTGTACGTCATGTTGGCACACCTTTGTATTTTTTTTATATTTCGTGTCAAACTTCGACAAATCTCTGTCCGCACATCTCAATGCGACTACTTTAATCAGCCATATTTCCAAAACCTAAGTTTTTACGGTAACTTGGGTGGTATAATACAGAAGTTCTGGTCCTATTCTATCACCCTACGTGTACGTAATGTTGGCACACCTCCGTATTTATTTTTATATTTCATGTCAAACTTAGACAAATCGTTGTCCGCACATCGCATAGCGACTAATTTAATCACGCATATTTTCAAAACATAAGTTTTTACGGTAACTTGGGTGGTATAGTACTAAAGTTCTGGACCTATTCTATCATCCTATGTGTACGTAATGTTAGCACACCTCCGTATTTATTATTATATTTCATGTCATACTTAGACAAATCGTTGTCCGCACATCGCATAGCGACTAATTTAATCACCCATATTTCCAAAACCTAAGTTTTTAAGGTAACTTGGGTGGTATAGTACTAAAGTTCTGGTCCTATTCTTTCATCCTACGTGTACGTAATGTTGGCACACCTCCGTATTTATTTTTATATTTCATGTCAAACTTCGACAAATCGTTGTCCGCACATCGCATAGCGACTAATTTAATCACCCATATTTCCAAAACCTAAGTTTTTACGGTAACTTGGGTGGTATAATACAGAAGTTCTGGTCCTATTCTATCACCCTACGTGTACGTAATGTTGGCACACTTCCGTATTTATTTTTATATTTCATGTCAAACTTAGACAAATCGTTGTCCGTACATCTCAATGCGACTAATTTAATCAGCCATATTTCCGAAACCTAAAATTTTACGGTAACTTGGGTGGTATAATACAGAAGTTCTGGTCCTATTCTATCACCCTATGTGTACGTCATGTATCCACAATTCCGTATTTATTTTTATATTTCATGTCAAACTTAGACAAATCGTTGTCCGCACATCGCATAGCGACAAATTTAATCACCCATATTTCCAAAACCTAAGTTTTTAAGGTAACTTGGGTGGTATAGTACTAAAGTTCTTGACCTATTCTATCATCCTATGTGTACGTCATGTTGGCACACCTCCGTATTTTTTTTATATTTCATGTCAAACTTAGACAAATCGTTGTCCGCACATCTCAATGCGACTAATTTAAAAACCCATATTTCCAAAACCTAAGTTTTTACGGTAACTTGGGTGGTATAATACAGAAGTTCTGGTCCTATTCTATCACCCTATGTGTACGTCATGTATTCACAACTCCGTATTTATTTTTATATTTCATGTCAAACTTAGACAAATCGCTTTCCACACATCTCAATGCGACTACTTTAATCAGCCATATTTCCAAAACCTAAGTTTTTACGGTAACTTGGGTGGTATAGTACTAAAGTTCTGGACCTATTCTATCATCCTATGTGTACGTCATGTTGGCACACCTCCGTATTTTTTTAATATTTCATGTCATACTTAGACAAATCGTTGTCCGCACATCGCATAGCGACTAATTTAATCACCCATATTTCTAAAACCTAAGTTTTTAAGGTAACTTGGGTGGTATAGTACAAAAGTTCTGGTCCTATTCTTTCATCCTACGTGTACGTCATGCTGACACACTGCCGTATTTATTTTATTTTTCATGTCATACTTTGACAAATCGCTGTCCGCACATCTCAATGCGACTACTTTAATCAGCCATATTTCCAAAACCTAAGTTTTTACGGTAACTTGGGTGGTATAATACAGAAGTTCTGGTCCTATTCTATCACCCTATGTGTACGTCATGTATCCAAAATTCCGTATTTATTTTTATATTTCATGTCAAACTTAGACAAATCGTTGTCCGCACATCGCATAGCGACTAATTTAATCACCCATATTTCCAAAACCTAAGTTTTTACGGTAACTTGGGTGGTATAATACAGAAGTTCTGGTCCTATTATATCACCCTATGTGTACGTCATGTATCCACAATTCCGTATTTATTTTTATATTTCATGTCAAACTTAGACAAATCGCTGTCCGCACATCTAAATGCGACTACTTTAATCACCCATATTTCCAAAACCTAAGTTTTTACGGTAACTTGGGTGGTATAGTACTAAAGTTCTGGTCCTATTCTTTCATCCTACGTGTACGTCATGCTGACACACTGCCGTATTTATTTTATATTTTATGTCAAACTTAGGTGGATCGCTGTCCACACATCCAAAGCGACTATTTTAATCACCCGTATTTCCAAAACCTAAGTTTTGACGGTAACCTGAGTGGTATAATAATATAGTTCTAATCCTATTCTATCACCCAATGTGTACGTCATGTATCCAAAATTCCGTATTTATTTTTATATTTCATGTCAAACAGACAAATCGTTGTCCGCACATCTCAATGCGACTACTTTAATCAGCCATATTTCCAAAACCTAAGTTTTTACGGTAACTTGGGTGGTATAATACAGAAGTTCTGGTCCTATTCTATCACCCTACGTGTACGTAATGTATCCAAAATTCCGTATTTATTTTATATTTCATGTCAAACTTAGACAAATCGTTGTCCGTACATCGCATAGCGACTTATTTAATCACCCATATTTCCAAAACCTAAGTTTTTAAGGTAACTTGGGTGGTGTAGTACTAAAGTTCTGGACCTATTCTATCTTACTATGTGGACGTCATGTTGGCACACCTCCGTATTTTTTTTATATTTCGTGTCAAACTTCGACAAATCTCTGTCCGCACATCTCAATGCGACTACTTTAATCAGCCATATTTCCAAAACCTAAGTTTTTACGGTAACTTGGGTGGTATAATACAGAAGTTCTGGTCCTATTCTATCACCCTACGTGTACGTAATGTTGGCACACCTCCGTATTTATTATTATATTTCATGTCATACTTAGACAAATCGTTGTCCGCACATCGCATAGCGACAAATTTAATCACCCATATTTCCAAAACCTAAGTTTTTAAGGTAACTTGGGTGGTATAGTACTAAAGTTCTGGACCTATTCTATCATCCTATGTGTACGTCATGTTGGCACACCTTTGTATTTTTTTTATATTTCGTGTCAAACTTCGACAAATCTCTGTCCGCACATCTCAATGCGACTACTTTAATCAGCCATATTTCCAAAACCTAAGTTTTTACGGTAACTTGGGTGGTATAATACAGAAGTTCTGGTCCTATTCTATCACCCTACGTGTACGTAATGTTGGCACACCTCCGTATTTATTTTTATATTTCATGTCAAACTTAGACAAATCGTTGTCCGCACATCGCATAGCGACTAATTTAATCACGCATATTTTCAAAACATAAGTTTTTACGGTAACTTGGGTGGTATAGTACTAAAGTTCTGGACCTATTCTATCATCCTATGTGTACGTAATGTTAGCACACCTCCGTATTTATTATTATATTTCATGTCATACTTAGACAAATCGTTGTCCGCACATCGCATAGCGACTAATTTAATCACCCATATTTCCAAAACCTAAGTTTTTAAGGTAACTTGGGTGGTATAGTACTAAAGTTCTGGTCCTATTCTTTCATCCTACGTGTACGTAATGTTGGCACACCTCCGTATTTATTTTTATATTTCATGTCAAACTTCGACAAATCGTTGTCCGCACATCGCATAGCGACTAATTTAATCACCCATATTTCCAAAACCTAAGTTTTTACGGTAACTTGGGTGGTATAATACAGAAGTTCTGGTCCTATTCTATCACCTTATGTGTACGTCATGTATCCACAATTCCGTATTTATTTTTATATTTCATGTCAAACTTAGACAAATCGCTGTCCGCACATTTCAATGTTACTATTTTAATCAGCCATATTACCAAAACCTAAGTTTTTAAGGTAACTTGGGTGGTATAGTACTAAAGTTCTGGTCCTATTCTATCACCCTATGTGTACTTCATGTATCCACAATTCCGTATTTATTTTTATATTTCATGTCAAACTTAGACAAATCGTTGTCCGTACATCTCAATGCGACTAATTTAATCAGCCATATTTCCGAAACCTAAAATTTTACGGTAACTTGGGTGGTATAATACAGAAGTTCTGGTCCTATTCTATCACCCTATGTGTACGTCATGTATCCACAATTCCGTATTTATTTTTATATTTCATGTCAAACTTAGACAAATCGTTGTCCGCACATCGCATAGCGACAAATTTAATCACCCATATTTCCAAAACCTAAGTTTTTAAGGTAACTTGGGTGGTATAGTACTAAAGTTCTTGACCTATTCTATCATCCTATGTGTACGTCATGTTGGCACACCTCCGTATTTTTTTTATATTTCATGTCAAACTTAGACAAATCGTTGTCCGCACATCTCAATGCGACTAATTTAAAAACCCATATTTCCAAAACCTAAGTTTTTACGGTAACTTGGGTGGTATAATACAGAAGTTCTGGTCCTATTCTATCACCCTATGTGTACGTCATGTATTCACAACTCCGTATTTATTTTTATATTTCATGTCAAACTTAGACAAATCGCTTTCCGCACATCTCAATGCGACTACTTTAATCAGCCATATTTCCAAAACCTAAGTTTTTACGGTAACTTGGGTGGTATAGTACTAAAGTTCTGGACCTATTCTATCATCCTATGTGTACGTCATGTTGGCACACCTCCGTATTTTTTTAATATTTCATGTCATACTTAGACAAATCGTTGTCCGCACATCGCATAGCGACTAATTTAATCACCCATATTTCTAAAACCTAAGTTTTTAAGGTAACTTGGGTGGTATAGTACAAAAGTTCTGGTCCTATTCTTTCATCCTACGTGTACGTCATGCTGACACACTGCCGTATTTATTTTATTTTTCATGTCATACTTTGACAAATCGCTGTCCGCACATCTCAATGCGACTACTTTAATCAGCCATATTTCCAAAACCTAAGTTTTTACGGTAACTTGGGTGGTATAATACAGAAGTTCTGGTCCTATTCTATCACCCTATGTGTACGTCATGGATCCACAATTCCGTATTTATTTTTATATTTCATGTCAAACTTAGAAAAATCGCTGTCCGCACATCGCATAGCGACTAATTTAATCACCCATATTTCCAAAACCTAAGTTTTTACGGTAACTTGGGTGGTATAGTACTAAAGTTCTGGACCTATTCTATCATCCTATGTGTACGTCATGTTGGCACACCTCCGTATTTTTTTATATTTCGTGTCAAACTTCGACAAATCTCTGTCCGCACATCTCAATGCGACTACTTTAATCAGCCATATTTCCAAAACCTAAGTTTTTACGGTAACTTGGGTGGTATAATACAGAAGTTCTGGTCCTATTCTATCACCCTACGTGTACGTAATGTTGGCACACCTCCGTATTTATTATTATATTTCATGTCATACTTAGACAAATCGTTGTCCGCACATCGCATAGCGACTAATTTAATCACCCATATTTCCAAAACCTAAGTTTTTAAGGTAACTTGGGTGGTATAGTACTAAAGTTCTGGTCCTATTCTTTCATTCTACGTGTACGTCATGCTGACACACTGCCGTATTTATTTTATATTATATGTCAAACTTAGGTGGATCGCTGTCCACACATCCAAAGCGACTATTTTAATCACCCGTATTTCCAAAACCTAAGTTTTGACGGTAACCTGAGTGGTATAATAATATAGTTCTAATCCTATTCTATCACCCAATGTGTACGTCATGTATCAAAAATTCCGTATTTATTTTTATATTTCATGTCAAACTTAGACAAATCGTTGTCCGCACATCGCATAGCGACTAATTTAATCACCCATATTTCCAAAACCTAAGTTTTTACGGTAACTTGGGTGGTATAATACAGAAGTTCTGGTCCTATTATATCACCCTATGTGTACGTCATGTATCCACAATTCCGTATTTATTTTTATATTTCATGTCAAACTTAGACAAATCGCTGTCCGCACATCTAAATGCGACTACTTTAATCACCCATATTTCCAAAACCTAAGTTTTTACGGTAACTTGGGTGGTATAGTACTAAAGTTCTGGTCCTATTATATCACCCTATGTGTACGTCATGTATCCACAATTCCGTATTTATTTTTATATTTCATGTCAAACTTAGACAAATCGCTGTCCGCACATCTAAATGCGACTACTTTAATCACCCATATTTCCAAAACCTAAGTTTTTACGGTAACTTGGGTGGTATAGTACTAAAGTTCTGGTCCTATTCTTTCATCCTACGTGTACGTCATGCTGACACACTGCCGTATTTATTTTATATTTTATGTCAAACTTAGGTGGATCGCTGTCCACACATCCAAAGCGACTATTTTAATCACCCGTATTTCCAAAACCTAAGTTTTGACGGTAACCTGAGTGGTATAATAATATAGTTCTAATCCTATTCTATCACCCAATGTGTACGTCATGTATCCAAAATTCCGTATTTATTTTTATATTTCATGTCAAACTTAGACAAATCGTTGTCCGCACATCTCAATGCGACTACTTTAATCAGCCATATTTCCAAAACCTAAGTTTTTACGGTAACTTGGGTGGTATAATACAGAAGTTCTGGTCCTATTCTATCACCCTACGTGTACGTAATGTATCCAAAATTCCGTATTTATTTTATATTTCATGTCAAACTTAGACAAATCGTTGTCCGTACATCGCATAGCGACTTATTTAATCACCCATATTTCCAAAACCTAAGTTTTTAAGGTAACTTGGGTGGTGTAGTACTAAAGTTCTGGACCTATTCTATCATACTATGTGTACGTCATGTTGGCACACCTCCGTATTTTTTTTATATTTCGTGTCAAACTTCGACAAATCTCTGTCCGCACATCTCAATGCGACTACTTTAATCAGCCATATTTCCAAAACCTAAGTTTTTACGGTAACTTGGGTGGTATAATACAGAAGTTCTGGTCCTATTCTATCACCCTACGTGTACGTAATGTTGGCACACCTCCGTATTTATTATTATATTTCATGTCAAACTTAGACAAATCGTTGTCCGCACATCGCATAGCGACAAATTTAATCACCCATATTTCCAAAACCTAAGTTTTTACGGTAACTTGGGTGGTATAATACAGAAGTTCTGGTCCTATTCTATCACCCTACGTGTACGTAATGTTGGCACACCTCCGTATTTATTATTATATTTCATGTCATACTTAGACAAATCGTTGTCCGCACATCGCATAGCGACTAATTTAATCACCCATATTTCCAAAACCTAAGTTTTTAAGGTAACTTGGGTGGTATAGTACTAAAGTTCTGGTCCTATTCTTTCATTCTACGTGTACGTCATGCTGACACACTGCCGTATTTATTTTATATTATATGTCAAACTTAGGTGGATCGCTGTCCACACATCCAAAGCGACTATTTTAATCACCCGTATTTCCAAAACCTAAGTTTTGACGGTAACCTGAGTGGTATAATAATATAGTTCTAATCCTATTCTATCACCCAATGTGTACGTCATGTATCAAAAATTCCGTATTTATTTTTATATTTCATGTCAAACTTAGACAAATCGTTGTCCGCACATCGCATAGCGACTAATTTAATCACCCATATTTCCAAAACCTAAGTTTTTACGGTAACTTGGGTGGTATAATACAGAAGTTCTGGTCCTATTATATCACCCTATGTGTACGTCATGTATCCACAATTCCGTATTTATTTTTATATTTCATGTCAAACTTAGACAAATCGCTGTCCGCACATCTAAATGCGACTACTTTAATCACCCATATTTCCAAAACCTAAGTTTTTACGGTAACTTGGGTGGTATAGTACTAAAGTTCTGGTCCTATTATATCACCCTATGTGTACGTCATGTATCCACAATTCCGTATTTATTTTTATATTTCATGTCAAACTTAGACAAATCGCTGTCCGCACATCTAAATGCGACTACTTTAATCACCCATATTTCCAAAACCTAAGTTTTTACGGTAACTTGGGTGGTATAGTACTAAAGTTCTGGTCCTATTCTTTCATCCTACGTGTACGTCATGCTGACACACTGCCGTATTTATTTTATATTTTATGTCAAACTTAGGTGGATCGCTGTCCACACATCCAAAGCGACTATTTTAATCACCCGTATTTCCAAAACCTAAGTTTTGACGGTAACCTGAGTGGTATAATAATATAGTTCTAATCCTATTCTATCACCCAATGTGTACGTCATGTATCCAAAATTCCGTATTTATTTTTATATTTCATGTCAAACTTAGACAAATCGTTGTCCGCACATCTCAATGCGACTACTTTAATCAGCCATATTTCCAAAACCTAAGTTTTTACGGTAACTTGGGTGGTATAATACAGAAGTTCTGGTCCTATTCTATCACCCTACGTGTACGTAATGTATCCAAAATTCCGTATTTATTTTATATTTCATGTCAAACTTAGACAAATCGTTGTCCGTACATCGCATAGCGACTTATTTAATCACCCATATTTCCAAAACCTAAGTTTTTAAGGTAACTTGGGTGGTGTAGTACTAAAGTTCTGGACCTATTCTATCATACTATGTGTACGTCATGTTGGCACACCTCCGTATTTTTTTTATATTTCGTGTCAAACTTCGACAAATCTCTGTCCGCACATCTCAATGCGACTACTTTAATCAGCCATATTTCCAAAACCTAAGTTTTTACGGTAACTTGGGTGGTATAATACAGAAGTTCTGGTCCTATTCTATCACCCTACGTGTACGTAATGTTGGCACACATCCGTATTTATTATTATATTTCATGTCAAACTTAGACAAATCGTTGTCCGCACATCGCATAGCGACAAATTTAATCACCCATATTTCCAAAACCTAAGTTTTTACGGTAACTTGGGTGGTATAGTACTAAAGTCCTGGACCTATTCTATCATCCTATGTGTACGTCATGTTGGCACACCTCCGTATTTTTTTAATATTTCATGTCATACTTAGACAAATCGTTGTCCGCACATCGCATAGCGACTAATTTAATCACCCATATTTCTAAAACCTAAGTTTTTAAGGTAACTTGGGTGGTATAGTACAAAAGTTCTGGTCCTATTCTTTCATCCTACGTGTACGTCATGCTGACACACTGCCGTATTTATTTTATTTTTCATGTCATACTTTGACAAATCGCTGTCCGCACATCTCAATGCGACTACTTTAATCAGCCATATTTCCAAAACCTAGGTTTTTACGGTAACTTGGGTGGTATAATACAGAAGTTCTGGTCCTATTCTATCACCCTATGTGTACGTCATGTATCCACAATTCCGTATTTATTTTTATATTTCATGTCAAAATTAGAAAAATCGCTGTCCGCACATCGCATAGCGACTAATTTAATCACCCATATTTCCAAAACCTAAGTTTTTACGGTAACTTGGGTGGTATAGTACTAAAGTTCTGGACCTATTCTATCATCCTATGTGTACGTCATGTTGGCACACCTCCGTATTTTTTTATATTTCGTGTCAAACTTCGACAAATCTCTGTCCGCACATCTCAATGCGACTACTTTAATCAGCCATATTTCCAAAACCTAAGTTTTTACGGTAACTTGGGTGGTATAATACAGAAGTTCTGGTCCTATTCTATCACCCTACGTGTACGTTATGTTGGCACACCTCCGTATTTATTATTATATTTCATGTCATACTTAGACAAATCGTTGTCCGCACATCGCATAGCGACTAATTTAATCACCCATATTTCCAAAACCTAAGTTTTTAAGGTAACTTGGGTGGTATAGTACTAAAGTTCTGGTCCTATTCTTTCATTCTACGTGTACGTCATGCTGACACACTGCCGTATTTATTTTATATTATATGTCAAACTTAGGTGGATCGCTGTCCACACATCCAAAGCGACTATTTTAATCACCCGTATTTCCAAAACCTAAGTTTTGACGGTAACCTGAGTGGTATAATAATATAGTTCTAATCCTATTCTATCACCCAATGTGTACGTCATGTATCAAAAATTCCGTATTTATTTTTATATTTCACGTCAAACTTAGACAAATCGTTGTCCGCACATCGCATAGCGACTAATTTAATCACCCATATTTCCAAAACCTAAGTTTTTACGGTAACTTGGGTGGTATAATACAGAAGTTCTGGTCCTATTATATCACCCTATGTGTACGTCATGTATCCACAATTCCGTATTTATTTTTATATTTCATGTCAAACTTAGACAAATCGCTGTCCGCACATCTAAATGCGACTACTTTAATCACCCATATTTCCAAAACCTAAGTTTTTACGGTAACTTGGGTGGTATAGTACTAAAGTTCTGGTCCTATTCTTTCATCCTACGTGTACGTCATGCTGACACACTGCCGTATTTATTTTATATTTTATGTCAAACTTAGGTGGATCGCTGTCCACACATCCAAAGCGACTATTTTAATCACCCGTATTTCCAAAACCTAAGTTTTGACGGTAACCTGAGTGGTATAATATTATAGTTCTAATCCTATTCTATCACCCAATGTGTACGTCATGTATCCAAAATTCCGTATTTATTTTTATATTTCATGTCAAACTTAGACAAATCGTTGTCCGCACATCTCAATGCGACTACTTTAATCAGCCATCTTTCCAAAACCTAAGTTTTTACGGTAACTTGGGTGGTATAATACAGAAGTTCTGGTCCTATTCTATCACCCTACGTGTACGTAATGTATCCAAAATTCCGTATTTATTTTATATTTCATGTCAAACTTAGACAAATCGTTGTCCGTACATCGCATAGCGACTTATTTAATCACCCATATTTCCAAAACCTAAGTTTTTAAGGTAACTTGGGTGGTGTAGTACTAAAGTTCTGGACCTATTCTATCATACTATGTGTACGTCATGTTGGCACACCTCCGTATTTTTTTTATATTTCGTGTCAAACTTCGACAAATCTCTGTCCGCACATCTCAATGCGACTACTTTAATCAGCCATATTTCCAAAACCTAAGTTTTTACGGTAACTTGGGTGGTATAATACAGAAGTTCTGGTCCTATTCTATCACCCTACGTGTACGTAATGTTGGCACACCTCCGTATTTATTATTATATTTCATGTAATACTTAGACAAATCGTTGTCCGCACATCGCATAGCGACAAATTTAATCACCCATATTTCCAAAACCTAAGTTTTTAAGGTAACTTGGGTGGTATAGTACTAAAGTTCTGGACCTATTCTATCATCCTATGTGTACGTCATGTTGGCACACCTCCGTATTTTTTTTATATTTCGTGTCAAACTTCGACGAATCTCTGTCCGCACATCTCAATGCGACTATTTTAATCAGCCATATTTCCAAAACCTAAGTTTTTACGGTAACTTGGGTGGTATAATACAGAAGTTCTGGTCCTATTCTATCACCCTACGTGTTCGTAATGTTGGCACACCTCCGTATTTATTATTATATTTCATGTCATACTTAGACAAATCGTTGTCCGCACATCGCATAGCGACTAATTTAATCACCCATATTTCCAAAACCTAAGTTTTTACGGTAACTTGGGTGGTATAATACAGAAGTTCTGGTCCTATTCTATCACCCTACGTGTACGTAATGTTGGCACACCTCCGTATTTATTTTTATATTTCATGTCAAACTTAGACAAATCGTTGTCCGCACATCGCATAGCGACTAATTTAATCACGCATATTTTCAAAACATAAGTTTTTTCGGTAACTTGGGTGGTATAGTGTTAAAGTTCTGGACCTATTCTATCATCCTATGTGTACGTAATGTTAGCACACCTCCGTATTTATTATTATATTTCATGTCATACTTAGACAAATCGTTGTCCGCACATCGCATAGCGACTAATTTAATCACCCATATTTCCAAAACCTAAGTTTTTAAGGTAACTTGGGTGGTATAGTACTAAAGTTCTGGTCCTATTCTTTCATTCTACGTGTACGTAATGTTGGCACAACTCCGTATTTATTTTTATATTTCATGTCAAACTTCGACAAATCGTTGTCCGCACATCGCATAGCGACTAATTTAATCACCCATATTTCCAAAACCTAAGTTTTTACGGTAACTTGGGTGGTATAATACAGAAGTTCTGGTCCTATTCTATCACCCTATGTGTACGTCATGTATCCACAATTCCGTATTTATTTTTATATTTCATGTCAAACTTAGACAAATCGCTGTCCGCACATTTCAATGCGACTACTTTAATCAGCCATATTTCCAAAACCTAAGTTTTTAAGGTAACTTGGGTGGTATAGTACTAAAGTTCTGGTCCTATTCTATCACCCTACGTGTACGTAATGTTGGCACACCTCCGTAATTATTATTATATTTCATGTCAAACTTAGTCAAATCGTTGTCCGCACATCGCATAGCGACTAATTTAATCACCCATATTTCCAAAACCTAAGTTTTTACGGTAACTTGGGTGGTATAGTACTAAAGTTCTGGACCTATTCTATCATCCTATGTGTACGTCATGTTGGCACACCTCCGTATTTTTTTTATATTTCGTGTCAAACTTCGACAAATCTCTGTCCGCACATCTCAATGCGACTACTTTAATCAGCCATATTTCCAAAACCTAAGTTTTTACGGTAACTTGGGTGGTATAATACAGAAGTTCTGGTCCTATTCTATCACCCTACGTGTACGTAATGTTGGCACACCTCCGTATTTATTATTATATTTCATGTCATACTTAGACAAATCGTTGTCCGCACATCTCAATGCGACTAATTTAATCAGCCATATTTCCGAAACCTAAAATTTTACGGTAACTTGGGTGGTATAATACAGAAGTTCTGGTGTCATTCTATCACCCTATGTGAACGTCATGTATCCACAATTCCGTATTTATTTTTATATTTCATGTCAAACTTAGACAAATCGTTGTCCGCACATCGCATAGCGTCTAATTTAATCACCCATATTTCCAAAACCTAAGTTTTTAAGGTAACTTGGGTGGTATAGTACTAAAGTTCTGGACCTAATCTATCATCCTATGTGTACGTCATGTTGGCACACCTCAGTATTTTTTTTATATTTCGTGTCAAACTTCGACAAATCTCTGTCCGCACCTCTCAATGCGACTACTTTAATCAGCCATATTTCCAAAACCTAAGTTTTTACGGTAACTTGGGTGGTATAATACAGAAGTTCTGGTCCTATTCTATCACCCTACGTGTACGTAATGTTGGCACACTTCCGTATTTATTATTATATTTCATGTCATACTTAGACAAATCGTTGTCCGCACATCGCATAGCGACAAATTTAATCACCCATATTTCCAAAACCTAAGTTTTTAAGGTAACTTGGGTGGTATAGTACTAAAGTTCTGGACCTATTCTATCATCCTATGTGTACGTAATGTTGGCACACCTCCGTATTTATTATTATATTTCATGTCAAACTTAGACAAATCGTTGTCCGCACATCGCATAGCGACTAATTTAATCACCCATATTTCCAAAACCTAAGTTTTTACGGTAACTTGGGTGGTATAGTACTAAAGTTCTGGACCTATTCTATCATCCTATGTGTACGTCATGTTGGCACACCTCCGTATTTTTTTTATATTTCGTGTCAAACTTCGACAAATCTCTGTCCGCACATCTCAATGCGACTACTTTAATCAGCCATATTTCCAAAACCTAAGTTTTTACGGTAACTTGGGTGGTATAATACAGAAGTTCTGGTCCTATTCTATCACCCTACGTGTACGTAATGTTGGCACACCTCCGTATTTATTATTATATTTCATGTCATTCTTAGACAAATCGTTGTCCGCACATCTCAATGCGACTAATTTAATCAGCCATATTTCCGAAACCTAAAATTTTACGGTAACTTGGGTGGTATAATACAGAATTTCTGGTGTCATTCTATCACCCTATGTGTACGTCATGTATCCACAATTCCGTATTTATTTTTATATTTCATGTCAAACTTAGACAAATCGTTGTCCGCACATCGCATAGCGTCTAATTTAATCACCCATATTTCCAAAACCTAAGTTTTTAAGGTAACTTGGGTGGTATAGTACTAAAGTTCTGGACCTATTCTATCATCCTATGTGTACGTCATGTTGGCACACCTCCGTATTTTTTTATATTTCGTGTCAAACTTCGACAAATCTCTGTCCGCACATCTCAATACGACTACTTTAATCAGCCATATTTCCAAAACCTAAGTTTTTACGGTAACTTGGGTGGTATAATACAGAAGTTCTGGTCCTATTATATCACCCTATGTGTACGTCATGTATCCACAATTCCGTATTTATTTTTATATTTCATGTCAAACTTAGACAAATCGCTGTCCGCACATCTAAATGCGACTACTTTAATCACCCATATTTCCAAAACCTAAGTTTTTACGGTAACTTGGGTGGTATAGTACTAAAGTTCTGGTCCTATTCTTTCATCCTACGTGTACGTCATGCTGACACACTGCCGTATTTATTTTATATTTTATGTCAAACTTAGGTGGATCGCTGTCCACACATCCAAAGCGACTATTTTAATCACCCGTATTTCCAAAACCTAAGTTTTGACGGTAACCTGAGTGGTATAATAATATAGTTCTAATCCTATTCTATCACCCAATGTGTACGTCATGTATCCAAAATTCCGTATTTATTTTTATATTTCATGTCAAACTTAGACAAATCGTTGTCCGCACATCTCAATGCGACTACTTTAATCAGCCATATTTCCAAAACCTAAGTTTTTACGGTAACTTGGGTGGTATAATACAGAAGTTCTGGTCCTATTCTATCACCCTACGTGTACGTAATGTATCCAAAATTCCGTATTTATTTTATATTTCATGTCAAACTTAGACAAATCGTTGTCCGTACATCGCATAGCGACTTATTTAATCACCCATATTTCCAAAACCTAAGTTTTTAAGGTAACTTGGGTGGTGTAGTACTAAAGTTCTGGACCTATTCTATCATACTATGTGTACGTCATGTTGGCACACCTCCGTATTTTTTTTATATTTCGTGTCAAACTTCGACAAATCTCTGTCCGCACATCTCAATGCGACTACTTTAATCAGCCATATTTCCAAAACCTAAGTTTTTACGGTAACTTGGGTGGTATAATACAGAAGTTCTGGTCCTATTCTATCACCCTACGTGTACGTAATGTTGGCACACCTCCGTATTTATTATTATATTTCATGTAATACTTAGACAAATCGTTGTCCGCACATCGCATAGCGACAAATTTAATCACCCATATTTCCAAAACCTAAGTTTTTAAGGTAACTTGGGTGGTATAGTACTAAAGTTCTGGACCTATTCTATCATCCTATGTGTACGTCATGTTGGCACACCTCCGTATTTTTTTTATATTTCGTGTCAAACTTCGACAAATATCTGTCCGCACATCTCAATGCGACTACTTTAATCAGCCATATTTCCAAAACCTAAGTTTTTACGGTAACTTGGGTGGTATAATACAGAAGTTCTGGTCCTATTCTATCACCCTACGTGTTCGTAATGTTGGCACACCTCCGTATTTATTATTATATTTCATGTCATACTTAGACAAATCGTTGTCCGCACATCGCATAGCGACTAATTTAATCACCCATATTTCCAAAACCTAAGTTTTTACGGTAACTTGGGTGGTATAATACAGAAGTTCTGGTCCTATTCTATCACCCTACGTGTACGTAATGTTGGCACACCTCCGTATTTATTTTTATATTTCATGTCAAACTTAGACAACTCGTTGTCCGCACATCGCATAGCGACTAATTTAATCACGCATATTTTCAAAACATAAGTTTTTTCGGTAACTTGGGTGGTATAGTACTAAAGTTCTGGACCTATTCTATCATCCTATGTGTACGTAATGTTAGCACACCTCCGTATTTATTATTATATTTCATGTCATACTTAGACAAATCGTTGTCCGCACATCGCATAGCGACTAATTTAATCACCCATATTTCCAAAACCTAAGTTTTTAAGGTAACTTGGGTGGTATAGTACTAAAGTTCTGGTCCTATTCTATCACCCTATGTGTACGTCATGTATCCACAATTCCGCATTTATTTTTATATTTCATGTCAAACTTAGACAAATCGCTGTCCGCACATCGCATAGCGTCTAATTTAATCACCCATATTTCCAAAACCTAAGTTTTTAAGGTAACTTGGGTGGTATAGTACTAAAGTTCTGGACCTAATCTATCATCCTATGTGTACGTCATGTTGGCACACCTCCGTATTTTTTTTATATTTCGTGTCAAACTTCGACAAATCTCTGTCCGCACCTCTCAATGCGACTACTTTAATCAGCCATATTTCCAAAACCTAAGTTTTTACGGTAACTTGGGTGGTATAATACAGAAGTTCTGGTCCTATTCTATCACCCTACGTGTACGTAATGTTGGCACACTTCCGTATTTATTATTATATTTCATGTCATACTTAGACAAATCGTTGTCCGCACATCGCATAGCGACAAATTTAATCACCCATATTTCCAAAACCTAAGTTTTTAAGGTAACTTGGGTGGTATAGTACTAAAGTTCTGGACCTATTCTATCATCCTATGTGTACGTAATGTTGGCACACCTCCGTATTTATTTTTATATTTCATGTCAAACTTAGACAAATCGTTGTCCGCACATCGCATAGCGACTAATTTAATCACCCATATTTCCAAAACCTAAGTTTTTACGGTAACTTGGGTGGTATAGTACTAAAGTTCTGGACCTATTCTATCATTCTATGTGTACGTCATGTTGGCACACCTCCGTATTTTTTTTATATTTCGTGTCAAACTTCGACAAATCTCTGTCCGCACATCTCAATGCGACTACTTTAATCAGCCATATTTCCAAAACCTAAGTTTTTACGGTAACTTGGGTGGTATAATACAGAAGTTCTGGTCCTATTCTATCACCCTACGTGTACGTAATGTTGGCACACCTCCGTATTTATTATTATATTTCATGTCATTCTTAGACAAATCGTGTCCGCACATCTCAATGCGACTAATTTAAATCAGCCATATTTCCGAAACCTAAAATTTATGGTAACTTGGGTGGTATAATACAGAATTTCTGGTGTCATTCTATCACCCTATGTGTACGTCATGTATCCACAATTCCGTATTTATTTTTATATTTCATGTCAAACTTAGACAAATCGTTGTCCGCACATCGCATAGCGTCTAATTTAATCACCCATATTTCCAAAACCTAAGTTTTTAAGGTAACTTGGGTGGTATAGTACTAAAGTTCTGGACCTATTCTATCATCCTATGTGTACGTCATGTTGGCACACCTCCGTATTTTTTTTATATTTCGTGTCAAACTTCGACAAATCTCTGTCCGCACATCTCAATGCGACTACTTTAATCAGCCATATTTTCCAAAACCTAAGTTTTTACGGTAACTTGGGTGGTATAATACAGAAGTTCTGGTCCTATTCTATCACCCTACGTGTACGTAATGTTGGCACACCTCCATATTTATTATTATATTTCATGTCATACTTAGACAAATCGTTGTCCGCACATCGCATAACGACTAATTTAATCACCCATATTTCCAAAACCAAAGTTTTTAAGGTAACTTGGGTGGTATAGTACTAAAGTTCTGGTCCTATTCTTTCATTCTACGTGTACGTCATGCTGACACACTGCCGTATTTATTTTATATTATATGTCAAACTTAGGTGGATCGCTGTCCACACATCCAAAGCGACTATTTTAATCACCCGTATTTCCAAAACCTAAGTTTTTACGGTAACCTGAGTGGTATAATAATATAGTTCTAATCCTATTCTATCACCCAATGTGTACGTCATGTATCCAAAATTCCGTATTTATTTTTATATTTCATGTCAAACTTAGACAAATCGTTGTCCGCACATCGCATAGCGACTAATTTAATCACCATATTTCCAAAACCTAAGTTTTTACGGTAACTTGGGTGGTATAATACAGAAGTTCTGGTCTATTATATCACCCTATGTGTACGTCATGTATCCACAATTCCGTATTTATTTTTATATTTCATGTCAAACTTAGACAAATCGCTGTCCGCACATCTAAATGCGACTACTTTAATCACCCATATTTCCAAAACCTAAGTTTTTACGGTAACTTGGGTGGTATAGTACTAAAGTTCTGGTCCTATTCTTTCATCCTACGTGTACGTCATGCTGACACACTGCCGTATTTATTTTATATTTTATGTCAAACTTAGGTGGATCGCTGTCCACACATCCAAAGCGACTATTTTAATCACCCGTATTTCCAAAACCTAAGTTTTTACGGTAACCTGAGTGGTATAATAATAAGTTCTAATCCTATTCTATCACCAATGTGTACGTAGTGTATCCAAAATTCCGTATTTATTTTTATATTTCATGTCAAACTTAGACAAATCGTTGTCCGCACATCTCAATGCGACTACTTTAATCAGCCATATTTCCAAAACCTAAGTTTTTACGGTAACTTGGGTGGTATAATACAGAAGTTCTGGTCCTATTCTATCACCCCTACGTGTACGTAATGTATCCAAAATTCCGTATTTATTTTATATTTCATGTCAAACTTAGACAAATCGTTGTCCGTCACATCGCATAGCGACTTATTTAATCACCCATATTTCCAAAACCTAAGTTTTTAAGGTAACTTGGGTGGTGTAGTACTAAAGTTCTGGACCTATTCTATCATCCTATGTGTACGTCATGTTGGCACACCTCCGTATTTTTTTTATATTTCGTGTCAAACTTCGACAAATCTCTGTCCGCACATCTCAATGCGACTACTTTAATCAGCCATATTTCCAAAACCTAAGTTTTTACGGTAACTTGGGTGGTATAATACAGAAGTTCTGGTCCTATTCTATCACCTACGTGTACGTAATGTTGGCACACCTCCGTATTTATTATTATATTTCATGTCATACTTAGACAAATCGTTGTCCGCACATCGCATAGCGACAAATTTAATCACCCATATTTCCAAAACCTAAGTTTTTAAGGTAACTTGGGTGGTATAGTACTAAAGTTCTGGACCTATTCTATCATCCTATGTGTACGTCATGTTGGCACACCTCCGTATTTTTTTTATATTTCGTGTCAAACTTCGACAAATCTCTGTTCCGCACATCTCAATGCGACTACTTTAATCAGCCATATTTCCAAAACCTAAGTTTTTACGGTAACTTGGGTGGTATAATACAGAAGTTCTGGTCCTATTCTATCACCCTACGTGTACGTAATGTTGGCACACCCTCCGTATTTATTTTATATTTCATGTCATACTTAGACAAATCGTTGTCCGCACATCGCATAGCGACTAATTTAATCACCCATATTTCCATAACCTAAGTTTTTAAGGTAACTTGGGTGGTATAGTACTAAAGTTCTGGTCCTATTCTTTCATCCTACGTGTACGTAATGTTGGCACACCTCCGTATTTATTTTTATATTTCATGTCAAACTTCGACAAATCGTTGTCCGCACATCGCATAGCGACTAATTTAATCACCCATATTTCCAAAACCTAAGTTTTTACGGTAACTTGGGTGGTATAATACAGAAGTTCTGGTCTATTCTATCACCTTATGTGTACGTCATGTATCCACAATTCCGTATTTATTTTATATTTCATGTCAAACTTAGACAAATCGTTGTCCGCACATTTCAATGCGACTACTTTAATCAGCCATATTTCCAAAACCTAAGTTTTTAAGGTAACTTGGGGTGGTATAGTACTAAAGTTCTGGTCCTATTCTATCACCCTATGTGTACGTCATGTATCCACAATTCCGTATTAATTTTTATATTTCATGTCAAACTTAGACAAATCGTTGGCCGCACATCTCAATGCGACTAATTTAATCAGCCATATTTCCGAAACCTAAATTTTACGGTAACTTGGGTGGTATAATACAGAAGTTCTGGTGTCATTCTATCACCCTATGTGTACGTCATGTATCCACAATTCCGTATTTATTTTTATATTTCATGTCAAACTTAGACAAATCGTTGTCCGCACATCGCATAGCGACAAATTTTAATCACCCATATTTCCAAAACCTAAGTTTTTAAGGTAACTTGGGTGGTATAGTACTAAAGTTCTTGACCTATTCAATCATCCTATGTGTACGTCATGTTGGCACACCCTCCGAATATTTTTTATATTTCATGTCAAACTTAGACAAATCGTTGTCCGCACATCTCAATGCGACTAATTTAATCACCCATATTTCCAAAACCTAAGTTTTTACGGTAACTTGGGTGGTATAATACAGAAGTTCTGGTCCTATTCTATCACCCTATGTGTACGTCATGTATTCACAACTCCGTATTTATTTTTATATTTCATGTCAAACATAGACAAATCGCTTTCCGCACATCTCAATGCGACTACTTTAATCAGCCATATTTCCAAAACCTAAGTTTTTACGGTAACTTGGGTGGTATAGTACTAAAGTTCTGGACCTATTCTATCATCCTATGTGTACGTCATGTTGGCACACCTCCGTATTTTTTTAATATTTCATGTCATACTTAGACAAATCGTTGTCCGCACATCGCATAGCGACTATTTAATCACCCATATTTCTAAAACCTAAGTTTTTAAGGTAACTTGGGTGGTATAGTACAAAGTTCTGGTCCTATTCTTTCATCCTACGTGTACGTCATGCTGACACACTGCCGTATTTATTTTATTTTTCATGTCATACTTTGACAAATCGCTGTCCGCACATCTCAATGCGACTACTTTAATCACGCATATTTCCAAAACCTAAGTTTTTACGGTAACTTGGGTGGTATAATACGGAAGTTCTGTCCTATTCTATCACCATATGTGTACGTCATGTATCCACAATTCCGTATTTATTTTTATATTTCATGTCAAACTTAGAAAAAATCGCTGTCCGCACATCGCATAGCGACTAATTTAATCACCCATATTTCCAAAACCTAGTTTTTACGGTAACTTGGGTGTATAGTACTAAAGTTCTGGACCTATTCTATCATCCTATGTGTACGTCATGTTGGCACACCTCCGTATTTTTTTATATTTCGTGTCAAACTTCGACAAATCTCTGTCCGCACATCTCAATGCGACTACTTTAATCAGCCATATTTCCAAACCTAAGTTTTTACGGTAACTTGGGTGGTATAATACAGAAGTTCTGGTCCTATTCTATCACCCTACGTGTACGTAATGTTGGCACACCTCCGTATTTATTATTATATTTCATGTCATACTTAGACAAATCGTTGTCCGCACATCGCATAGCGACTAATTTAATCACCCATATTTCCAAAACCTAAGTTTTTAAGGTAACTTGGGTGGTATAGTACTAAAGTTCTGGTCCTATTCTTTCATTCTACGTGTACGTCATGCTGACACACCGCCGTATTTATTTTATATTATATGTCAAACTTAGGTGGATCGCTGTCCACACATCCAAAGCGACTATTTTAATCACCCGTATTTCCAAAACCTAAGTTTTGACGGTAACCTGAGTGGTATAATAATATAGTTCTAATCCTATTCTATCACCCAATGTGTACGTCATGTATCCAAAATTCCGTATTTATTTTTATATTTCATGTCAAACTTAGACAAATCGTTGTCCGCACATCGCATAGCGACTAATTTAATCACCCATATTTCCAAAACCTAAGTTTTTACGGTAACTTGGGTGGTATAATACAGAAGTTCTGGTCCTATTATATCACCCTATGTGTACGTCATGTATCCACAATTCCGTATTTATTTTTATATTTCATGTCAAACTTAGACAAATCGCTGTCCGCACATCTAAATGCGACTACTTTAATCACCCATATTTCCAAAACCTAAGTTTTTACGGTAACTTGGGTGGTATAGTACTAAAGTTCTGGTCCTATTCTTTCATCCTACGTGTACGTCATGCTGACACACTGCCGTATTTATTTTATATTTTATGTCAAACTTAGGTGGATCGCTGTCCACACATCCAAAGCGACTATTTTAATCACCCGTATTTCCAAAACCTAAGTTTTGACGGTAACCTGAGTGGTATAATAATATAGTTCTAATCCTATTCTATCACCCAATGTGTACGTCATGTATCCAAAATTCCGTATTTATTTTTATATTTCATGTCAAACTTAGACAAATCGTTGTCCGCACATCTCAATGCGACTACTTTAATCAGCCATATTTCCAAAACCTACGTTTTTACGGTAACTTGGGTGGTATAATACAGAAGTTCTGGTCCTATTCTATCACCCTACGTGTACGTAATGTATCCAAAATTCCGTATTTATTTTATATTTCATGTCAAACTTAGACAAATCGTTGTCCGTACATCGCATAGCGACTTATTTAATCACCCATATTTCCAAAACCTAAGTTTTTAAGGTAACTTGGGTGGTGTAGTACTAAAGTTCTGGACCTATTCTATCATACTATGTGTACGTCATGTTGGCACACCTCCGTATTTTTTTATATTTCGTGTCAAACTTCGACAAATCTCTGTCCGCACATCTCAATGCGACTACTTTAATCAGCCATATTTCCAAAACCTTAGTTTTTACGGTAACTTGGGTGGTATAATACAGAAGTTCTGGTCCTATTCTATCACCCTACGTGTACGTAATGTTGGCACACCTCCGTATTTATTATTATATTTCATGTCATACTTAGACAAATCGTTGTCCGCACATCGCATAGCGACAAATTTAATCACCCATATTTCCAAAACCTAAGTTTTAAGGTAACTTGGGTGGTATAGTACTAAAGTTCTGGACCTATTCTATCATCCTATGTGTACGTCATGTTGGCACACCTCCGTATTTTTTTTATATTTCGTGTCAAACTTCGACAAATCTCTGTCCGCACATCTCAATGCGACTACTTTAATCAGCCATATTTCCAAAACCTAAGTTTTTACGGTAACTTGGGTGGTATAATACAGAAGTTCTGGTCCTATTCTATCACCCTACGTGTACGTAATGTTGGCACACCTCCGTATTTATTATTATATTTCATGTCATACTTACACAAATCGTTGTCCGCACATCGCATAGCGACTAATTTAATCACCCATATTTCCAAAACCTAAGTTTTTACGGTAACTTGGGTGGTATAATACAGAAGTTCTGGTCCTATTCTATCACCCTACGTGTACGTAATGTTGGCACACCTCCGTATTTATTTTTATATTTCATGTCAAACTTAGACAAATCGTTGTCCGCACATCGCATAGCGACTAATTTAATCACGCATATTTTCAAAACATAAGTTTTTACGGTAACTTGGGTGGTATAGTACTAAAGTTCTGGACCTATTCTATCATCCTATGTGTACGTAATGTTAGCACACCTCCGTATTTATTATTATATTTCATGTCATACTTAGACAAATCGTTGTCCGCACATCGCATAGCGACTAATTTAATCACCCATATTTCCAAAACCTAAGTTTTTAAGGTAACTTGGGTGGTATAGTACTAAAGTTCTGGTCCTATTCTTTCATCCTACGTGTACGTAATGTTGGCACACCTCCGTATTTATTTTTATATTTCATGTCAAACTTCGACAAATCGTTGTCCGCACATCGCATAGCGACTAATTTAATCACCCATATTTCCAAAACCTAAGTTTTTACGGTAACTTGGGTGGTATAATACAGAAGTTCTGGTCCTATTCTATCACCTTATGTGTACGTCATGTATCCACAATTCCGTATTTATTTTTATATTTCATGTCAAACTTAGACAAATCGCTGTCCGCACATTTCAATGCGACTACTTTAATCAGCCATATTTCCAAAACCTAAGTTTTTAAGGTAACTTGGGTGGTATAGTACTAAAGTTCTGGTCATATTCTATCACCCTATGTGTACGTCATGTATCCACAATTCCGTATTTATTTTTATATTTCATGTCAAACTTAGACAAATCGTTGTCCGCACATCTCAATGCGACTAATTTAATCAGCCATATTTCCGAAACCTAAAATTTTACGGTAACGTGGGTGGTATAATACAGAAGTTCTGGTGTCATTCTATCACCCTATGTGTACGTCATGTATCCACAATTCCGTATTTATTTTTATATTTCATGTCAAACATAGACAAATCGTTGTCCGCATATCGCATAGCGACTAATTTAATCACCCATATTTCCAAAACCTAAGTTTTTAAGGTAACTTGGGTGGTATAATACTAAATTTCTGGTCCTATTTTATCACCCTATGTGAACGTCATGTATCCACAATTCCGTATTTATTTTTATATTTCATGTCATACTTTGACAAATCGTTGTCCGCACATCTCAATGCGACTACTTTTATCAGCCATATTTCCAAAACCTAAGTTTTTACGGTAACTTGGGTGGTATAATACAGAAGTTCTGGTCCTATTCTATCACCCTACGTGTACGACATGTATCCACAATTCCGTATTTTTTTTTATATTTCATGTCAAACTTAGACAAATCGTTGTCCGCACATCGCATAGCGACTAATTTAATCACCCATATTTCCAAAACCTAAGTTTTTAAGGTAACTTGGGTGGTATAATACTAAATTTC
This sequence comes from Flexamia atlantica, assembly GCA_035578135.1. NCBI lineage: Eukaryota > Metazoa > Arthropoda > Insecta > Hemiptera > Cicadellidae > Flexamia > Flexamia atlantica. Next base: position 10,594 of record JAQJVK010000292.1, on the reverse strand, counting down.
AGGACCTATTCTATCACCCTATGTGTACGTCATGTTGGCACACTTCCGTATTTATTTTATTTTTCATGTCATACTTTGACAAATCGCTGTCCGCACATCTCAATGCGACTACTTTAATCAGCCATATTTCCAAAACCTAAGTGTTTACGGAAACTTGGGTGGTATAATACAGAAGTTCTGGTCCTATTCTATCACCCTACGTGTACGTAATGTTGGCACACCTCCGTATTTATTATTATATTTCATGTCATACTTAGACAAATCGTTGTCCGCACATCGCATAGCGACTAATTTAATCACCCATATTTCCAAATCCTAAGTTTTTAAGGTAACTTGGGTGGTATAGTACTAAAGTTCTGGTCCTATTCTTTCATCCTATGTGTACGTAATGTTGGCACACTTCCGTATTTATTTTATTTTTCATGTCATACTTTGACAAATCGCTGTCCGCACATCTCAATGCGACTACTTTAATCAGCCATATTTCCAAAACCTAAGTTTTTACGGTAACTTGGGTGGTATAATACAAAAGTTCTGGTCCTATTCTATCACCCTATGTGTACGTCATGTATCCACAATTCCGTATTTATTTTTATATTTCATGTCAAACTTAGACAAATCGTTGTCCGCACATCGCATAGCGACTAATTTAATCACCCATATTTCCAAAACCTAAATTTTACGGTATCTTGGGTGGTATAGTACTAAGGTTCTGGACCTATTCTATCATCCTATGTGTACGTCATGTTGGCACACCTCCGTATTTTTTTATATTTCGTGTTAAACTTCGACAAATCTCTGTCCGCACATCTCAATGCGACTACTTTAATCAGCCATATTTCCAAAACCTAAGTTTTTACGGTAACTTGGGTGGTATAATACAGAAGTTCTGGTCCTATTCTATCACCCTACGTGTACGTAATGTTGGCACACCTCCGTATTTATTATTATATTTCATGTCATACTTAGACAAATCGTTGTCTGCACATCGCATAGCGACTAATTTAATCACCCATATTTCCAAAACCTAGGTTTTTAAGGTAACTTGGGTGGTATAGTACAGAAGTTCTGGTCCTATCACCCTATGTGTACGTCATGTATCCACAATTCCGTATTTATTTTTATATTTCATGTCAAATTTAGACAAATCGTTGTCCGCATATCGCATAGCGACTAATTTAATCACCCATATTTCCAAAACCTAAGTTTTTAAGTTAACTTGGGTGGTATAATACTAAATTTCAGGACCTATTCTATCATCCTATGTGTACGTCATGTTGGCACACTTCCGTATTTATTTTATTTTTCATGTCATACTTTGACAAATCGCTGTCCGCACATCTCAATGCGACTACTTTAATCAGCCATATTTCCAAAACCTAAGTTTTTACGGTAACTTGGGTGGTATAATACAGAAGTTCTGGTCCTATTCTATCACCCTACGTGTACGTCATGTATCCACAATTCCGTATTTATTTTTATATTTCATGTCAAACTTAGACAAATCGTTGTCCGCACATCGCATAGCGACTAATTTAATCACCCATATTTCCAAAACCTAAGTTTTTAAGGTAACTTGGGTGGTATAACACTAAATTTCAGGACCTATTCTATCACCCTATGTGTACGTCATGTTGGCACACTTCCGTATTTATTTTATTTTTCATGTCATACTTTGACAAATCGCTGTCCGCACATCTCAATGCGACTACTTTAATCAGCCATATTTCCAAAACCTAAGTTTTTACGGTAACTTGGGTGGTATAATAGAGAAGTTCTGGTCCTATTCTATCACCCTACGTGTACGTAATGTTGGCACACCTCCGTATTTATTATTATATTTCATGTCATACTTAGACAAATCGTTGTCCGCACATCACATAGCGACTAATTTAATCACCCATATTTCCAAAACCTAAGTTTTTACGGTAACTTGGTTGGTATAGTACTAAAGTTCTGGACCTATTCTATCATCCTATGTATACGTCATGTTGGCACACCTCCGTATTTTTTTTTTTGTATTTCGTGTCAAACTTCGACAAATCTCTGTCCGCACATCTCAATGCGACTACTTTAATCAGCCATATTTCCAAAACCTAAGTTTTTACGGTAACTTGGGTGGTATAATACAGAAGTTCTGGTCCTATTCTATCACCCTACGTGTACGTAATGTTGGCACACCTCCGTATTTATTATTATATTTCATGTCATACTTAGACAAATCGTTGTCCGCACATCGCATAGCGACTAATTTTTTCACCCATATTTCCAAAACCTAAGTTTTTAAGGTAACTTGGGTGGTATAGTACTGAAGTTCTGGTCCTATTTCATCACCCTACGTGTACGTCATGCTGACACACTGCCGTATTTATTTTATATTTTATGTCAAACTTAGGTGGATCACTGTCCACACATCCAAAGCGACTATTTTAATCACCCGTATTTCCAAAACCTAAGTTCTTAAGGTAACTTGGGTGGTATAGTACTAAAGTTCTGGACCTATTCTATCATCCTACGTGTACGTCATGTTGGCACACCTCCGTATTTTTTTATATTTCGTGTCAAACTTAGACAAATCTCTGTCCGCACATCTCAATGCGACTACTTTAATCAGCCATATTTCCAAAACCTAAGTTTTTACGGTAACTTGGGTGGTATAATACAGAAGTTCTGGTCCTATTCTATCACCCTATATGTACGTAATGTTAGCACACCTCCGTATTTATTATTATATTTCATGTCATACTTAGACAAATCCTTGTCCGCACATCGCATAGCGACTAATTTAATCACCCATATATCCAAAACCTAAGATTTTAAGGTAACTTGGGTGGTATAGTACAGAAGTTCTGGTCCTATTCTATCACCCTATGTGTACGTCATGTATCCACAATTCCGTATTTATTTTTATATTTCATGTCAAACTTAGACAAATCGTTGTCCGCACATCGCATAGCGACTAATTTAATCACCCATATTTCCAAAACCTAAGTTTTTAAGGTAACTTGGGTGGTATAGTACTAAAGTTCTGGTCCTATTCTATCATCCTATGTGTACGTCATGTTGGCACACCTCCGTATTTTTTTTATATTTCGTGTCAAACTTCGACAAATCTCTGTCCGCACATCTCAATGCGACTACTTTAATCAGCCATATTTCCAAAACCTAAGTTTTTACGGTAACTTGGGTGGTATAATACAGAAGTTCTGGTCCTTTTTCATCACCCTACGTGTACGTCATGCTGACACACTGCCGTATTTATTTTATATTTTATGTCAAACTTAGGTGGATCACTGTCCACACATCCAAAGCGACTATTTTAATCACCAGTATTTCCAAAACCTAAGTTTTTAAGGTAACTTGGGTGGTATAATACTATATTTCAGGACCTATTCTATCACCCTATATGTACGTAATGTTAGCACACCTCCGTATTTATTATTATATTTCATGTCATACTTAGACAAATCCTTGTCCGCACATCGCATAGCGACTAATTTAATCACCCATATATCCAAAACCTAAGATTTTAAGGTAACTTGGGTGGTATAGTACAGAAGTTCTGGTCCTATTCTATCACCCTATGTGTACGTCATGTATCCACAATTCCGTATTTATTTTTATATTTCATGTCAAACTTAGACAAATCGTTGTCCGCACATCGCATAGCGACTAATTTAATCACCCATATTTCCAAAACCTAAGTTTTTAAGGTAACTTGGGTGGTATAGTACTAAAGTTCTGGTCCTATTCTATCATCCTATGTGTACGTCATGTTGGCACACCTCCGTATTTTTTTTATATTTCGTGTCAAACTTCGACAAATCTCTGTCCGCACATCTCAATGCGACTACTTTAATCAGCCATATTTCCAAAACCTTAGTTTTTACGGTAACTTGGGTGGTATAATACAGAAGTTCTGGTCCTATTCTATCACCCTACGTGTACGTAATGTTGGCACACCTCCGTATTTATTATTATATTTCATGTCATACTTAGACAAATCGTTGTCCGCACATCGCATAGCGACTAATTTAATCACCCATATTTCCAAAACCTAAGTTTTTAAGGTAACTTAGGTGGTATAGTACTAAAGTTCTGGTCCTATTCTTTCATCCTACGTGTACGTAATGTTGGCACACCTCCGTATTTATTTTATATTTCATGTCAAACTTAGACAAATCGTTGTCCGCACATCGCATAGCGACTAATTTAATCACCCATATTTCCAAAACCTAAGTTTTTACGGTAACTTGGGTGGTATAGTACTAAAGTTCTGGACCTATTCTATCATCTTATGTGTACGTCATGTTGGCACACCTCCGTATTTTTTTTATATTTCGTGTCAAACTTCGACAAATCTCTGTCCGCACATCGCATAGCGACTAATTTAATCACCCATATTTCCAAAACCTAAGTTTTTACGGTAACTTGGGTGGTATAATACAGAATTTCTGGTCCTATTCTATCACCTTATGTGTACGTCATGTATCCACAATTCCGTATTTATTTTTATATTTCATGTCAAACTTAGACAAATCGCTGTCCGCACATCTCAATGCGACTACTTTAATCAGCCATATTTCCAAAACCTAAGTTTTTACGGTAACTTGGGTGGTATAATACAGACTTTCTGGTCCTATTCTATCACCCTATGTGACCGTAATGTTGGCACACCTCCGTATTTATTATTATATTTCATGTCATACTTAGACAAATCGTTGTCCGCACATCGCATAGCGACTAATTTAATCACCCATATATCCAAAACCTAAGATTTTAAGGTAACTTGGGTGGTATAGTACAGAAGTTCTGCTCCTATTCTATCACCCTATGTGTACGTCTTGTATCCACAATTCCGTATGTATTTTTATATTTCATGTCAAACTTAGACAAATCGTTGTCCGCACATCGCATAGCGACTAATTTAATCACCCATATTTCCAAAACCTAAGTTTTTACGGTAACTTGGGTGGTATAATACAGAAGTTCTGGTCCTATTCTATCACCCTATGTGTACGTCATGTATCCACAATTCCGTATTTATTTTTATATTTCATGTCAAACTTAGACAAATCGTTGTCCGCACATTGCATAGCGAATAATTTAATCACCCGTATTTCCAAAACCTAAGCTTTAAGGTAACTTGGGTGGTATAATACTAAAGTTCTGGACCTATTCTATCATCCTATGTGTACGTCATGTTGGCACACTTCCGTATTTATTTTATTTTTCATGTCATACTTTGACAAATCGCTGTCCGCACATCTCAATGCGACTACTTTAATCAGCCATATTTCCAAAACCTAAGTTTTTACGGTAACTTGGGTGGTATAATACAGAAGTTCTGGTCCTATTTCATCACCCTACGTGTACGTCATGCTGACACACTGCCGTATTTATTTTATATTTTATGTCAAACTTAGGTGGATGACTGTCCACACATCCAAAGCGACTATTTTAATCACCAGTATTTCCAAAACCTAAGTTTTTAAGGTAACTTGGGTGGTATAGTACTAAAGTTCTGGACCTATTCTATCATCCTATGTGTACGTCATGTTGGCACACCTCCGTATTTTTTTATATTTCGTGTCAAACTTCGACAAATCTCTGTCCGCACATCTCAATGCGACTACTTTAATCAGCCATATTTCCAAAACCTAAGTTTTTACGGTAACTTGGGTGGTATAATACAGAAGTTCTGGTCCTATTCTATCACCCTACGTGTACGTAATGTTGGCACATCTCCGTATTTATTATTATTTTTCATGTCATACTTAGACAAATCGTTGTCCGCACATCGCATAGCGACTAATTTAATCACCCATATTTCCAAAACCTAAGTTTTTGCGGTAACTTGGGTGGTATAATACAGAAGTTCTGGTTCTATTCTATCACCCTACGTGTACGTAATGTTGGCACACCTCCGTATTTATTTTTATATTTCATGTCAAACTTAGACAAATCGTTGTCCGCACATCGCATAGCGACTAATTTAATCACCCATATTTCCAAAACCTAAGTTTTTACGGTAACTTGGGTGGTATAGTACTAAAGTTCTGGACCTATTCTATCATCCTATGTGTACGTCATGTTGGCACACCTCCGTATTTTTTTATATTTCGTGTCAAACTTCGACAAATCGTTGTCCGCACATCGCATAGCGACTAATTTAATCACCCATATTTCCAAAACCTAAGTTTTTACGGTAACTTGGGTGGTATAATACAGAATTTCTGGTCCTATTCTATCACCCTATGTGTACGTCATGTATCCACAATTCCGTATTTATTTTTATATTTCATGTCAAACTTAGACAAATCGCTGTCCGCACATCTCAATGCGACTACTTTAATCAGCCATATTTCCAAAACCTAAGTTTTTACGGTAACGTGGGTGGTATAATACAGACTTTCTGGTCCTATTCTATCACCCTATGTGACCGTAATGTTGGCACACCTCCGTATTTATTATTATATTTCATGTCATACTTAGACAAATCGTTGTCCGCACATCGCATAGCGACTAATTTAATCACCCATATATCCAAAACCTAAGATTTTAATGTAACTTGGGTGGTATAGTACAGAAGTTCTGCTCCTATTCTATCACCCTATGTGTACGTTTTGTATCCACAATTCCGTATGTATTTTTATATTTCATGTCAAACTTAGACAAATCGTTGTCCGCACATCGCATAGCGACTAATTTAATCACCCATATTTTCAAAACCTAAGTTTTTATGGTAACTTGGGTGGTATAATACAGAAGTTCTGGTCCTATTCTATCACCCTATGTGTACGTCATGTATCCACAATTCCGTATTTATTTTTATATTTCATGTCAAACTTAGACAAATCGTTGTCCGCACATCGCATAGCGACTAATTTAATCACCCATATTTCCAAAACCTAAGTTTTTAAGGTAACTTGGGTGGTATAGTACTAAAGTTCTGGTCCTATTCTATCATCCTATGTGTACGTCATGTTGGCACACCTCCGTATTTTTTTTATATTTCGTGTCAAACTTCGACAAATCTCTGTCCGCACAACTCAATGCGACTACTTTAATCAGCCATATTTCCAAAACCTTAGTTTTTACGGTAACTTGGGTGGTATAATACAGAAGTTCTGGTCCTATTCTTTCATCCTACGTGTACGTAATGTTGGCACACCTCCGTATTTATTTTATATTTCATGTCAAACTTAGACAAATCGTTGTCCGCACATCGCATAGCGACTAATTTAATCACCCATATTTCCAAAACCTAAGTTTTTACGGTAACTTGGGTGGTATAGTACTAAAGTTCTGGACCTATTCTATCATCCTATGTGTACGTCATGTTGGCACACTTCCGTATTTATTTTATTTTTCATGTCATACTTTGACAAATCGCTGTCCGCACATCTCAATGCGACTACTTTAATCAGCCATATTTCCAAAACCTAAGTTTTTACGGTAACTTGGGTGGTATAATACAGAAGTTCTGGTCCTATTTCATCACCCTACGTGTACGTCATGCTGACACACTGCCGTATTTATTTTATATTTTATGTCAAACTTAGGTGGATGACTGTCCACACATCCAAAGCGACTATTTTAATCACCAGTATTTCCAAAACCTAAGTTTTTAAGGTAACTTGGGTGGTATAGTACTAAAGTTCTGGACCTATTCTATCATCCTATGTGTACGTCATGTTGGCACACCTCCGTATTTTTTTTATATTTCGTGTCAAACTTCGACAAATCTCTGTCCGCACATCTCAATGCGACTACTTTAATCAGCCATATTTCCAAAACCTAAGTTTTTATGGTAACTTGGGTGGTATAATACAGAAGTTCTGGTCCTATTCTATCACCCTACGTGTACGTAATGTTGGCACATCTCCGTATTTATTATTATTTTTCATGTCATACTTAGACAAATCGTTGTCCGCACATCGCATAGCGACTAATTTAATCACCCATATTTCCAAAACCTAAGTTTTTGCGGTAACTTGGGTGGTATAATACAGAAGTTCTGGTTCTATTCTATCACCCTACGTGTACGTAATGTTGGCACACCTCCGTATTTATTTTTATATTTCATGTCAAACTTAGACAAATCGTTGTCCGCACATCGCATAGCGACTAATTTAATCACCCATATTTCCAAAACCTAAGTTTTTACGGTAACTTGGGTGGTATAGTACTAAAGTTCTGGACCTATTCTATCATCCTATGTGTACGTCATGTTGGCACACCTCCGTATTTTTTTATATTTCGTGTCAAACTTCGACAAATCGTTGTCCGCACATCGCATAGCGACTAATTTAATCACCCATATTTCCAAAACCTAAGTTTTTACGGTAACTTGGGTGGTATAATACAGAATTTCTGGTCCTATTCTATCACCCTATGTGTACGTCATGTATCCACAATTCCGTATTTATTTTTATATTTCATGTCAAACTTAGACAAATCGCTGTCCGCACATCTCAATGCGACTACTTTAATCAGCCATATTTCCAAAACCTAAGTTTTTACGGTAACGTGGGTGGTATAATACAGACTTTCTGGTCCTATTCTATCACCCTATGTGACCGTAATGTTGGCACACCTCCGTATTTATTATTATATTTCATGTCATACTTAGACAAATCGTTGTCCGCACATCGCATAGCGACTAATTTAATCACCCATATATCCAAAACCTAAGATTTTAATGTAACTTGGGTGGTATAGTACAGAAGTTCTGCTCCTATTCTATCACCCTATGTGTACGTTTTGTATCCACAATTCCGTATGTATTTTTATATTTCATGTCAAACTTAGACAAATCGTTGTCCGCACATCGCATAGCGACTAATTTAATCACCCATATTTTCAAAACCTAAGTTTTTATGGTAACTTGGGTGGTATAATACAGAAGTTCTGGTCCTATTCTATCACCCTATGTGTACGTCATGTATCCACAATTCCGTATTTATTTTTATATTTCATGTCAAACTTAGACAAATCGTTGTCCGCACATCGCATAGCGACTAATTTAATCACCCATATTTCCAAAACCTAAGTTTTTAAGGTAACTTGGGTGGTATAGTACTAAAGTTCTGGTCCTATTCTATCATCCTATGTGTACGTCATGTTGGCACACCTCCGTATTTTTTTTATATTTCGTGTCAAACTTCGACAAATCTCTGTCCGCACAACTCAATGCGACTACTTTAATCAGCCATATTTCCAAAACCTTAGTTTTTACGGTAACTTGGGTGGTATAATACAGAAGTTCTGGTCCTATTCTTTCATCCTACGTGTACGTAATGTTGGCACACCTCCGTATTTATTTTATATTTCATGTCAAACTTAGACAAATCGTTGTCCGCACATCGCATAGCGACTAATTTAATCACCCATATTTCCAAAACCTAAGTTTTTACGGTAACTTGGGTGGTATAGTACTAAAGTTCTGGACCTATTCTATCATCCTATGTGTACGTCATGTTGGCACACCTCCGTATTTTTTTTATATTTCGTGTCAAACTTCGACAAATCGTTGTCCGCACATCGCAAGCGACTAATTTAATCACCCATATTTCCAAAACCTAAGTTTTTACGGTAACTTGGGTGGTATAATACAGAATTTCTGGTCCTATTCTATCACCCTATGTGTACGTCATGTATCCACAATTCCGTATTTATTTTTATATTTCATGTCAAACTTAGACAAATCGCTGTCCGCACATCTCAATGCGACTACTTTAATCAGCCATATTTCCAAAACCTAAGTTTTTACGGTAACTTGGGTGGTATAATACAGAAGTTCTGGTCCTATTCTATCACCCTACGTGTACGACATGTATCCACAATTCCGTATTTTTTTTATATTTCATGTCAAACTTAGACAAATCGTTGTCCGCACATCGCATAGCGACTAATTTAATCACCCATATTTCCAAAACCTAAGTTTTTACGGTAACTTGGGTGGTATAGTACTAAAGTTCTGGACCTATTCTATCATCCTATGTGTACGTCATGTTGGCACACTTCCGTATTTATTTTATTTTTCATGTCATACTTTGACAAATCGCTGTCCGCACATCTCAATGCGACTACTTTAATCAGCCATATTTCCAAAACCTAAGTTTTTACGGTAACTTGGGTGGTATAATACAGAAGTTCTGGTCCTATTTCATCACCCTACGTGTACGTCATGCTGACACACTGCCGTATTTATTTTATATTTTATGTCAAACTTAGGTGGATGACTGTCCACACATCCAAAGCGACTATTTTAATCACCAGTATTTCCAAAACCTAAGTTTTTAAGGTAACTTGGGTGGTATAGTACTAAAGTTCTGGACCTATTCTATCATCCTATGTGTACGTCATGTTGGCACACCTCCGTATTTTTTTTATATTTCGTGTCAAACTTCGACAAATCTCTGTCCGCACATCTCAATGCGACTACTTTAATCAGCCATATTTCCAAAACCTAAGTTTTTACGGTAACTTGGGTGGTATAATACAGAAGTTCTGGTCCTATTCTATCACCCTACGTGTACGTAATGTTGGCACATCTCCGTATTTATTATTATTTTTCATGTCATACTTA